>OU452305.1:19312279-19609779 GCA_911728475.2 Pterostichus madidus | reverse complement strand
TCCACACAATGCAGTAATGGGATGGCTAGCACAGTGGTATGAAGTCGGCCTGTGGATCTTGAGGTCCCTGGTTCGATTCCCACAGGTGACAAATTTTCATAATTTGAAAAAGCTATCCCTGTGGCTCCTCCACCACTAACATGTTTGGGGGCCGTGATTTGACGACTGGTAACCGCACTTCACGCGCAAAAATATATCACTTACCGAGATCTGCTTTAGCAGAGTGCCACACCCAGCATTGGGTAGAAGGCGTGATGATATATTTTTTTTTTTTTATTAAAATCGTTCCGCATATAATGTCCATGGCATTCACATGTCCTTAAATAATTCATAATTGCATACATTTATTTAACATATATCGTGTTTTGGCAAGGCTCGCATCGCCCATATTTTATAAAAACAAACCTCAAGCCCAAAGAACGCACGCATCATACACGCAAACCTTTATATTTGTTATTGCAAATTGGGCTCGACGAACTGTTTCTTTTCTTTATGCCTATGGACTCACGCATATTTCAGTAAGGCTCACGGCCACGCTCTTGAATTAAAAAATTTGACTCAATCGAACCGAAAAATGTTGAAGTTTTGTTATTATAAATTTCGATTTCGTACGATTTCAGTATTTTGCGGTTGCGGTTTTTTCACGATTTCGGTTATATATATATATATATATATATATATATATATATATATATATATATATATATATATATATATATATATATATATAAGGGTGTCCGCATTTTCGCAACAGACATAGGAAGGTTGAAATTGTTAAAGACTAACTACAATTTAAATTAATGATAAACAATTTAATAAATCATGTTATTTAGATATTTTGTACTTTGTGGTTACAAATTTTAGCGATCATTTTCATCAAAGTTACTTTGTCCAACCAACGTTAATTTATTTTCGCAAAGTCGGAAATTTGATGCTCACAACTTCTAAAAATACTCATAATAAATTTTAAAAAGTTGAGCCGACATCCCAGGTCCGTCAAATGATGTTAAAACATGGCTCAAGAGGGCTCAATATTTGCACGTTAGTTTACATGGAGAAATTGCTTTTTCTGATATTTTTATGTATATATTTTTATGATTAAGACCTAAAAATATTTCAACATAACGGCAAAAAGGCTGATGAAATAAGCTTTCAGGCAGATTAAAATTCAAGTCTTTTGGAAAAAATCAACGGTGTAGCGTCAATTTGAGTAATAAGATGTTTGAAGCAAAAACCGACAAAGACGTTAATATATGTTTCACGTTCTCAAACTTTGTAGTCTTATGGTTTTGACATCGCTCAATCCGAATCTGATGTCTGAATTGACATTTATATTATTGACAGCTGTCAATAAAGCTGTCAGCAAATGAGTCTAAATGGTTTCTTTCATTTTACCGATTTTTCAAGATTTTAGTTAGTTTTTCAAGGCTAAATTCGTATTTTTTTGCTAAAAACAATATATTTTGACATTTGACAACTTTCAATTAGCTGTCAAAATGAATGGATAGGCCAAATTTTTTGTCCATTTTTGAAAATCTAATAAGGTTTTTAATCAATTCAGACATAGGAAGGTTGAAATTGTTAAAGACTAACTACAATTTAAATTAATGATAAACAATTTAATAAATCATGTTATTTAGATATTTTGTACTTTGTGGTTACAAATTTTAGCGATCATTTTCATCAAAGTTACTTTGTCCAACCAACTTTAATTTATTTTCGATAATCTTAAACAATTTGAACGACATACGAATTTAGCCTTGAAAAACTAACTAAAATCTTAAAAAACTGGTAACATGAACGAAAGCCATTTAGATTCATTTTTTGATAGCTTTATTGACACCTGAAACGTATGAATAATTTTACGGTTCCACGAGGGGCAGTCAGAGGCGGCTGCTCCAGGTAGTGGACCCAAGCTAGGTGCCTTCCTCACTTCAACCACATTCACAGATCACTCCATATAAACTCATTCGTTTATTACACTCGAAATCATTATCACATAACAAACCTTCAATCACATAATTCCTATTCACATATCATTCATTTTCTTTCTTTAACGTACATAACATATGCATAAAACATCTCAAATTACTCACGTTTACCCCAAACAACGAATCTAATAACGAAACTAACAACGAATCTACAAGATTAGAAAAGATGAAAGCGATAGCCTGCACTTGTATATGAAAGAAAAGTCCACACAATGCAGTAACTGAAAATGAAACAAAAAGATAAGAAATGGAGGGAGCGTCACCCTGCGCTTGTTTTTGAAAGTGAATTCCACACAATTGCAATTAAACACTCAATGTAAGATCAGAAAACGAATACTGGCAGAAATTGTGATGTTCCACTTGGAATCTTCAATTTTACTAAGTAATCTACAATTAAAAATTTTATTTTACCACCGTTATGTTGACGATATTCTTTGTTGTCTAGCTTCAGACCAAGTATAATTCATGTTTGATAAATTTAATGCTTTTAATATTAATATTCAATTCACTTTAGAAATAGAAAACAATAAATCAATAATTTTTTTAGATATTACCTTTATTAATAGTAACAATAGATTAATAACTAATTGGTATCGGAAACCCACTTGGTCGGGAAGATATCTTAATTTTAATTCTCATTATCCCATAAAATACAAACGTGCTGTCATCAACAGCCTCATTGACAGAAACATGTTATTGTCACATCCTCAGTTCCACCAATGTAACTTCAATTTAATTGTATCCACCCTTATAAATAATAACTACCCTAGAAAATTGATATTAGAGACAATAAAGAATAGAATCAATTCAACGAAATTTAACAATAGCCATTCCTTGCCGTTACCTAACAACAAAGAATCGGTTAGATATATTAGTTTACCTTTTTACCAACATTTGAAATTCCAATTGGAACAGATCGCTACTTCTCTAGGACTTAAACCAGCTTACAGAACCTCTTCCAACACCAATTCTTTGTTTTCTCGATTGAAAGACAAAGTGGAACCTAAATTGTCAAGTAATGTAGTTTACAAAGTTAAATGTAAAGATTGTGAATCTACTTATATAGGTGAAACGAAACAGTACCTTAAAACAAGACTTAGGCAACATGAATATCACCTATTTAAAGGTAATATAGGTCACAGTGCTTTAGTTGAACATAGTAACACTTTCAACCACTCCTTCGATTTTGACAAAGTGTCTATCCCTTGTAGGGAATCTAATTTAAGAAAACGTCTGTTTATTGAGAGTTGTCATATTAATAATGACACTAAATCTATCAACATACAATCTGATTTTAATGAGAGCAAAAACATTTACTCTAACCTCTATGAAATTTTAAATTATTGCGCAGTTTTGAGTTGGTTGATTTCTTCTTACTGTCTACTATGTTTTTTGTTATCAATCTAGCCACTAGATGGCTCATTATGTACTTAAAACTAATTTTAGTAAGAATTTAATTCTCGTCAGTCTACTATCTGACTCTTTAGGGCGAACATATAAATTTAAATTCATGTTTTTTGACAATTGTAGCTTCGTAATTATTTTTTCATTTTGTTATATGTTCGCCCTAAATAAGAATTGTAACTCAACCTGTGTTGGTTGTTATTCGTTTTATTTAACGTTGTTTGGTAAGTTAACTGTTGTATTGACTAACAATTTTCGATTGTTAATTATTTTATATTATTATTTAGACCTGAAGCCGAAACGTCGTTGAAATACTTGAATAAATTTATATACAACTTAAAGACTTTTGTCCATTACTACCTTACAAAAAAAGATAAGAAATGAAGGGAGTGTCGTCCCTACGCTTGTTTTAGAAAGTACAAATTAAAGAGCCACGGAGACATTCCACAACCTTGTTTCACGCCAATATCTATACAGAACCAATCACTCAATCTACCATTAACTCTCATCGCAGCCTCACTACCTTCATACAGCGCACGAATTGCCCTCAACAATTCTGATGTTAGTCAGATATAGCTTCTGCAGCACCAATGAAATCGAAATAATGTTTCTCGTTGGATACAATAAAAGTAGGTACATAATTACTTCTCCACAACAGCTCATATAACCAATTTTAGCACAAGGCAGAAGACAGCAGATGTGTTTAATAATGCACAGCGAATACGGATTGTTCTAATTTCCTTCTAATGTGGACTTCTAACGGTGTCGGCATAGCCGATTGCTAACACACACAATAAAATTAGTCAGGAACCAATAATCGACAGGTGTTCAGACTCAAATTCAGAACGTAATACAAAATATCTGAGTGGGCTCAACGGTGCCAGAGTTAACTGATCGCGAACATATACCGCAGGACGAAATGTTTGGAATCAAAGTTCTGCTAAAATTTGTAATAATACTAAAAATTGGGCTTCTAATGGTGTCAGACTAGCTAATCGCGAACACACACTTTTCGACAGAACAAAGATAGCCAAACGAAACGAGATCGGAATCAAGTTCCCAGATTCGAACACAAACATGCATATTTAACCTAAGTACCCACCGATGTTCCTACCCTCTCCGAATTAAAACTATCATCTCTACTATAAAGAAACACCCCCGAATAAACATCCACAAATCGTGTATCTCTAACTAAACCAAAAGTGTGACTCGGTTACGTCACAGCCACCCACATAGTTCTTTCCTTGAATATGATTAGCAAAGATTCGTCCGTTTACTTAAGTCGAATCCCCAGCATCCCAATCCCCGGCCAGTATCAGTTATAGTGATAACACGTGAACCTTCCTACCCTTAGCTAGAGGGAAATAGCCAACAAACCCTCAACACTTTGCTGCGTTTTTGAATTGGATTCTTTCTTATATTAATTATGCATTTAATCCAACTTTAATTTATTATCATTTTATAAACGTACCTATGCGTATTTGATGAATTTCACTTAGTAGACTTTTTAGGACAACACTCGTTCATTTATGGTTTTTTCATCACCGTGGAATTCCTTTTATTACATGAATCAATTTAGGGCCGGTTCTGCCACAAGACGGGTGAGGCGACCGCCGCAGGCCTCCGATTTTAACCGGCCTCATACAAATTAGAATTTTTATAAATAAAAAAATTATATGCAATTACTATGCAAATCAAAAATACAATTTTATAAATACTATTTTCCGCAACGAATTGTTTTGTATTTAGTTATATATTATACCTAAGTACATGTGGCAGCACTGTGTAGTCGCGTTGTGGCAGTAGCAGTAGTATGTAGCGTCGTCGCACAGCGCAAAGTGCACAGCGTACTCCACACAATCTCTTAGTACCAGCGACGTTCAAGAAATATAAATTTTGATTATTCAAAATAGATTACAAGCAATTTCCAAATATAATGACTCTTCTACAAATATATTTAACGCATCCTTTATTAAATGCGTCCGCCGAACGATCTTTTTCATGCTTAAAAAGAGTAAAAAATGATCTACGCTCGACCATGGCCCAAGAGCGATTGCAATCACCAGCCATATTAAATATAGAGGCAAAGATTTTGAAATCCATTGATTGCAATGATGTAATTTCAAAGTTCGCTGAAGAAAAATCCAGAAAAAAGAAATTGCATTAATGTAAATTTCGCATTTTATAATTAATTTATAATTTTATGTTAGTATAGTATGAGATTGTGATTTTAGCATCATGTAGATACTGACTGAATAATCATAATTTTTAAAATCCTGTGTAGGTGCAATTTTTAAAAATTTTTCGTTACGTGACTGTGCATTCTATACACATACATACATACATATCTTCACGCTATATCCCAACAAATGGGGTAGCACAAACCCCAAAATCACTCATAAAATATCCAATCATTACATTAATCAAACAAGCAGCCCTCGTCAAACATTACCATCCGAACACACACTTTAACCACATTCATAGATCACTCCATACAAACTCATTCATTTATTACACTCGAAATCATTTATCACAATCAAACCTTAAATCACGTCATTCCCATTCACTTATCATTCATCTTCCTCCCTCGACGCACATAACATATGTATAAAACATCTCAAATTACTCACGCTTACTCCTAACAACGAATCTAATAACGAAACCAACAACGAAACCAACAACGAATCTACAAAGATTAGAAAAGATAAAAGCGATAGCCTGCACTTGTATATAAAAGAAAAGTCCAGACAATGCAGTAACTGAAAATGAAACAAAAAAAAATAAGAAAAGAAAAGATTCTATGATTTTTTAAAATATAAATATACATTATATTTACATTTATGTACTATTTTTTATATGGCATATAATTCCCCACCCCCGCCATTGGCCTCTAATTTCCTTCCGCCTTAGGCCTCTAAATTTGTAAAACCGGCACTGAATCAATTTGCAGTAGTTTTACATTATTATTACAATTAAATTAGGGTCTTAAGTAATTAAGAATTGTAATAATCTAGTGACTAATTAAACACACAAATTATTACACTATTTGAACACGAAAAATTTAGAAGAACAATGCAGGTCATTTCATATTCATTTCCGCCATGAATTTATTCGTTTTTTCTGTTTTCCCAATTGCCCTGTCCTGTTAGCATACTCTAGTGACGTTTCACACAAAGATTTTGAATAATATACAACCTTCTAGACTGTGAATTGACTTACAATGGTTTCAAATAACTTCCTACAGATGTTAACGATAAATATCTCACTTGACAATTTTTTGAGAATCACTGCACGTCTCAAAGTGCCTTTTCTACAAAAACCCTAAAGATCGCTAAAATTAGACTACGGCTGGCTTGTTGCCTCCAGTTCTCTGCAAAACTTCTGACCCTGGTTTCGGAATGATATTTCAGTAAAATATATAAAAAGTACTTTTTTTTAGTTTTTTTATATTGATGTTTTGAACATTCGTGTCGTTTACATTTTTGTTACGAGGTTAGACACTTCTGTAATTCAGATTTTTGTATGAAAAGACATGTTTTACTGTTGAATATAACAATGTGCTTGAGCCCATATGTTATATCAGAAACTTTTGACTAAGATGTAATTAGGACTTTTCGGTTCTCCTTCTTAAAGAAACCCTTAATGTTCCAACTTTATATATCTTACGTTTCTCAGTTTCTAAGAATGTACTTGAGCCCACCTTTTATATCAGAACCTTACAACGCGGAAAACATTAGGACTTGTAAGGGCAAATGTTGGAGGATGTTTTTGTACTTGGCCCGAACTTTTCAGTTGTACTCATTTTTTTTAGTTATATCACGTTCCTTTTCTAAAAAAGTAAAAAAAAAATTGGGAAATTAATTTTTTTTTTAAATTAAAAATAATTTTGAAAAATTGTAAAAAAATTGCAAAAGCAAAATAACGTAAATAATTATTAAAATATTGTTTATTTATTTATTACTAGCTATTACCCACGACATCGTTCGCGTGGTCTACAATTTAATGCGAGTACCTGACATGCGTAGCAATGCAACTCAAAGAAAGAAAGAGTTTGTATTTAATTCTGTTTATTGAAGTGCTTTTGGATACTCAATTTTTTTTCCCTTTGGGACATACACGAATAAATCAGAAGGTTTTCCGACAAGTGAGCATGCCACATACAGCTGTCCATGTGAGAAGCATGGATTTTCCAAATTTAGTCCACACTTGTAGTGATTGTCCCTGTGCTTTGTTGATGGTCATTGCAAATGCGAGTCGTTCCGGAAAATGCAAACGTTTGAATTCGATCGCAAACTCGAACCGCGTTCGGGAAGATGGCGGATTGGAAGTTTATTATGTGTGTATGTTAAGATTGGTTTTCATCTATGCCTATACCAAATTTTAATCGAATCAGTGCTGTACTTTTCAGGATAGCTAGCAGCCATTTTGTTTCAAGATGGCGGGCTAAAGCTTTATTATACCTATATGTTAAGATTGGTTCTCATTTATGCCTATACCAAATTTTAATCAAATCAGTGCAATACTTTTCAGGATAGCTAGCGGCCATTTTGTTTCAAGATTGCGGACTGAAGCTTTATTATACCTATATGTTAAGATTGATTCTCATCTATGCCTATATCAAATTTGAATCGAATCAGTGCAGTACTTTTCAGGATAGCTAGCGGCCATTTTGTTTCAAAATGGCGGAATATAGCTTTATTATACCAATATGTTAAGATTGGTTCTTAGCTATGCTTATATTAAATTTTAATCGAATCAGTGTAGTACTTTTCCTCAGACAAAACATTACTAGACGGAGAACAACGGCGTTTGTTGTGAAGTAGAATGGGTTAGAATAACTTGCCGATGAGACGGGTGCACGGCAAAGAGCTAGTACAAGTTGGAGTTATGCAGGTTGCATTTTTGTTGATGACAGTTATCAAACGCGAGCATTTTATTTATTTAAATACAAAAGTGCGTATACAAAACACTTAATATGTCAAAAATTAACTTTTACTTTGATGTATGAAAAGTAAGTAATTGAATATAAAAATAATTACACATATGTTTGCAACTTGCATAACATCAAAGTGTACTCGCTCCTTGCCGCGCACCCGCCTCACCAACAAGTTACTCCAACTCTTTATCCTTTACAACACTGCATTGACTTGAATACGGCAGATTTTGTCTAAGGTATATTTTGTCTAAGGTATGTTTTGTCTGAGTACTTTTCAGAATAGCTAGCGGCCATTTTGTTTTAAGATGGTGAACTGAAGCTTTATTATACCTATATGTTAAGATTGGTTTCCGTCTATGTCTACACTAAATTTGAATCGAATCAGTGCAATACTTTTCAGGATAGATAGCGGCCATTTTGTTTCTATATAGCGTACTAAAACTTTATTAAACATATATGATAAGATTAGTTCCCATCTATGCAAATTTGAAATTTGAATCGAATCAGTGTAGTACTTTTCAAAATAGCTAGCGGCCATTTTGTTTCAAGATGGTGGACTGAAACTTTATTATACCTACATGTTAAGATTGCTTATCGTCTATTCCTATACTAAATTAGAATCGAATCAGTGCAGTAATTTTCAGAATAGCTAGTGGCCATTTTATTTCAAAATGGCGGTCTGAAGCTTTATTATACCAGTATGGTAAGATTTGTTCTTGTCTATGTCTATACCGAATTTTAATCGAATTAGTGCAGTAGTTTTTAGAATAGCTAGCGCCCATTTTGTTTCAAGATGGTGTAATGAATCTTTATTATACCTATATGTTAAGACTAGTTCTCGTCTATGCCTATACTAAATTTGAATCGAGTCAGTGTAGTACTTTTCATGATAGCTGGCGACCATTTTGTTTCAAAATGGCGGACTTGACTTGTGCTAAATCGGAAACCTTCGCGGGCGTACGCACAACAACTTACCAAAGTTTCGTCGCAATCGGATGAAGAATGTAGGAACGCATACGAGCCAAACAAACAAACATTCTTTTATATATATATATATATATATATATATATATATATAGACTAGCTATTACCCGCGGCTTCGTTCGCGTAGTCTACAATTTAATGCGAGTACCCGACATGCGTTACAATGCAATTCAAAGAAAGAAAGTGTTTGTGTTGAAGTGCTTTTGAATACACAATATTTTTTGTTTTTCTCTTTGGGACGTACACGAATAAATCAGAAGATTTCTCGACTCGTGATCATGCCACATACAGTTGTTCATGTGAGAAGCATGGATTTTCCAAATTTAGTCCACACACTTGTAGCGCTTGTCCCTGTGCTTTGTTGATGGTCATTGCAAATACGAGTCGTATCGGAAACTGCAATTCGATCGCAAACTCGAACCACGTTCGGGAAGATGGCGGATTGGAAATTTATTATATCTATATGTTAAGATTGGTTCTCGTCTATGCCTATACCAAATTTTAATCGAATCAGTGCAGTACTTTTGAGGTTAGCTAGCGACCATTTTGTTTCAAGATGGCGGACTAAAGTTTTATTATACCTATATGTTAAGATTGTTTCTCGTTTATATCAATAACAAATTTTGAATTTAAACAATGCAGTACTTTTTATGATAGCTAGCGGTCATTTTGTTTCAAGATGGCAGACTTAAGCTTTATTATATAATAATAATAATAATAATATCAATTTTATTTAGCAACCGTTCAGCCGAAGCTGATCTTACACGTAACTTTTACATTTATCAAATGTGGTACAAATAGATCATATAGGTATACAGCAAGTATATAAAATAAAATTGAAAACTATACATTTTAGCATTTAGAAAACAGAATCAGACAAATTTCATGATCAAAACAAAGCAAATCGATTAAATAGAAAACATAGAATTTGAGATAAAATAGTTTTTTAGATGTGTAGAAAATGATTTATTATTTAGCAACTTTAATTGTTTAGGTACTTGATTGTAGATGGAAGAACAATTGTAACTGAAACAACGCTTAAATAGAGCAGTACTATGAAAGGGGATGTGAATGTCAGTTGCATTTCTTATATCTATATGTTAAGATTGGTTCTCGTCTCTGCCTATACCAAATTTAAATCGATTCAGTGCAGTACTTTTCAGGATAGCTAGCGGCCATTTTGTTGCAAGATGGCGGGCTGAAGCTTTATTATACCTATATGTTAAGATTGGTTCTCGTCTATACCTATACCAACTTTTAATCGAATTAGTGCAGTACTTTCCAGGATAGCTTGTGGCTATTTTGTTTCAAGATGGCGGACTGCAGCTTTATTATGCCTATATATTAAGAGTGATTCTCGTCTATGCCTATACCAAATTTGAATCGAAACACTGCAGTACTCTGCAGGATAGCTAGCGGCCATTTTGTTTAAAGATGGCGGATTGAAGCTTTATTATACCTATATGTTAAGATTGGTTCTCTTCTATGCATATACCAAATTTGAATCGAATCAGTGCAGTACTTATCAAGATAGCTAGCGGCCATTTTGTTTCAAGATCGTGGATTGGACTTGTGCTAAGTCGGAAACCTTTACGGGCGTGCGCGCAACAACTTAGCAAAGTTTCATCGTAATCGGATGAATGATATAGGAACGTATACGGGACAAACAAACAAACAAACATTAATTTTTATATATATAGACTAGCTATTACCCGCGACTGCGTTCGCGTGGTCTACAATTTAATGCGAGTACCCGGAATGCGTTGCATTGCAAATCAAAGAAAATGTTTGCGTACAGCTGTCCATGTGAGAAGCATAGATTTTCCAAATTTAGTCCACACAATTGTAGCGAATGTCCCTGTGTTTTGTTGACGGTCATTGCAAATGCGAGTCGTACCGGAAACTGCAAACGTCTGAATTCGAATGGCATAGGACTGAAGATTTATTATACCTATATATTAAGATTGGTTCTCGTCTGTACCTATACCAAATTTGAATCGAATCAGTGCAGTACTTTTCAGGATAGCTAGCAGCCATTTTGTTTCAAGACGACGGACTGTATGTAGCTTTATTATACCTATATGTTAAGATTGGTTCTCGTCTGGTCGTCTGTATCTATACCAAATTTTAATCGAATCAGTTCAGTACTTTTCAGGATAGCTAGCCCCCATTTTGTTTCGAAACGGCAAACTGAAGCTTTATTATATCTATATGTTAAGATTGGTTCCCGTCTATGCTTATACCAAATTTGAATCGAATCAGTGCAGTACTTTTCAAGATAGCTAGCGGCAATTTTGTTTCAAGATGGCGGACTAAAGATCGTATATAGATAACATTTGTATTATTAATTATATACACTGCTCCGCAAAATTAACGCACCACGAACAAATATTAAAATATCTTTTTTATTGCACGTATTTATTTGCTTTTTTTGGCATATAATAATAGATTATATGTTTGTGTAATATGTTTTTAATTATTATGTTAATATTTTTTATTAATTTGTTTTTAATTCAAAATTAAAACGTAAACGGGTAAAATATCTCTATTCGATACAAGAGTTTTCTTGAGATTTTAATTGTTTACTCAATTTTTTGGTGAAATACTGATTGTATTTGGTACTTACAATAGAATGGTACGCAATAGAAGAAATTTGAGTGTAGCTGTGTTTGTGTTGAAGCAGCTACGTTGTATGAAGAAGGATGGAGTTACCGTGCTATTGCTGAGAGACTGAAAGTGCCATATACGACCATTTCTAGAATGATTTTACGTTTTCAAGAAACTAATAGTCATAACCGACGGAATGATTTTACAGGCCTCACAAAATGCGAAATATTTCCAAAAAAATTTTGTGTAACCCGGTGGGTGGAAAATGCAGAGACAGCTAAAACTGCACTTAAATTATGGGATAATATAATACTGTACGTCGAACATAAAAATACTAAATTATCGTCGAATATTTCAATCAAAAATGTTAAAATTGGTTTAAGTGATAAACTAATGAAAGTAAAATTGCCATCCTGGAAAACCTGGAGAAGTCAGGGAATTTTAAAACTCACGTTGGCTGGGTACCCTGAATGGTGAAATGCGTGTATGCGTAGATTACCGACGTTTGTAACAGTGTAACCGTCAGTGACTCATATCCGTTACCCCGTATAGACGATTTATTGCACTTACCAAAACAAACGCCATACATATCGACATTAGACATACGTAGTGCTTATTGGCAAGTTGCTGTACGGGAGTGCAATAGAGACAAGACAGCTTTTGTGTCACCATTCGGAACATTTCGATTCAAACGTTTGCCTTTCGGTTTGCGAAATGCACCCGCGAAATTCCAGCGACTCATCGATAGTGTACATGCCGGATTACCAGACGTAAAAATGTTTGGTTATTTGGATGATTTGATCCTTGTATCAGAAACGTTTGAAAAACATTTGAAAGACTTAGAAACTGTGATACAAAGACTAAATACTTTTGGTTTACGTCTCAACCTTGATAAATGTACTTTCGTGCGGTTTAGTGTTAAATACCTCGGACATACAATTACTAGTTCGGGAATCCAAACCGATCCCGCCAAGGTGAGCGCTATACGAGAAATGGTTCCACCCTGCAACTTAAAACACCTGTTGTCTTTCTTACAAAGTTGCTCATGGTATCGTCGTTTCATCCCTAATTTTTCTGAGGTAGCCCGACTATTGACTGACTTGACGAAAAAGAAAGCAGTTTGGAAATGGACAGATAAGCAACAAGAAGTCTATAATAAACTAAAAGAACTCCTTACTTCGTCTCCAATCTTACGGCAAGCAGATCAAAATTTACCCTTCATTCTAAAGACCGATGCGAGTAATTATGCTATTAAAGTTTGTTTACTGCAGGGGGAGGAAGATGAAGTATTACATCAAGTCAGAGAGAAGTATGAGGAAACACAGGACAAAAGGAAGCGAGACGCAGATTCGTATCGCCGAGCTGCTCCAACCTATAATCCAGGCGATAAGGTGCTAATAAGAGTTTATGCACTCAGTAATAAGAAAAAAACGTTTACGTCAAAATTCGTCCCAAGAAGAGATGGACCGTATGTCGTCCTGAGCCGAAGATCACAAACAACGTATGTGATTGGTGACCCCCAGAAACCAGACGAGATTATAGGCGTATAACATACTAGGGATCTTACCCCATTTGTGGAGAAAACCGCTGAGGAAGTCCCTTCGATTTTACCAAAAAAAACGACGTGGTCGACCAGCCAAGAAAAAATGAAGTCTCTTGTTTATTTTGTTAAATCGGTCGTCTGTGACAACAACGATTTAAAGGGGGAGAGTGTAACAAGAGCCATTATGCAGCGCCGGTAAACACCGATGATAGCCGAGACCGTGTGATCTTGTGTGTGCTATGTGTAAAGGCCAGTGGTGTGCAAGCTTCGAGCGTGATCAGTTCTGTTAAGTTATTTTGCTGTGTTAAACTAATTAAGTTTGTTTATTTTACCATATATGCAATTTCTGTCTTTTCTTTAACCATTTCACAGTGTAAATGTGTTGTACAACATAACGACTTGTCTTTTGAACTCAATAAATAACTTGTAATAATAACATCTGTTACAAATTTAATTTTAAGTATGAGACGTCCATGTGAAGTAGTCATAAGAAATAGAGGAGGAAATAACCAATATTGATAAATTTATTTAAGTGTTAAGTTTTCTATTTTTTAATAAGTAAGATTAATTTTATTATTTTTAGGTAAATAAAGTCATATTTTTGGAATATAATTTCACTTTTATCTATTTAATGTGAAACTGTAAGATTTAGTTATTTTTTTTCGCTAACTTAAAAGTTAAATCCATTAATTTAAGTGGTGCGTTAATTTTACGGAGCAGAGTATAAAGTAATGAGTTATATTAGATTATGTTTGTAAAAAAAGTAAAAAAAAAATGTTGAAATTTAAAAAAAAATTGAATTTTTGTAGAAGTAAAACAATGTAAAAAATTAAAAAATATTGCTGGTTTATATATTATAACACTTGCATTATTAATTATATATCATGTAATTCGTAACGTGATGACGTCACCAACGGACGCTGAACAAAGTGAAGTCGACATTTGCCTGAGCTTAATTTTTTAGTGCGAAAATAGACATTTGCACGGGATGGACCGAAACGGAATGAGTCGTAGTAATGTGATGATGTCACACGCGGACGCTGAACAAGGAAGAGACGACGTTTGCCCAATTTGAAATACATCACTTTTCAAACATCCATATCTTTGGAACGGATGGACTAAATTGCATGAAACTTCTTTGTTCCTACTCAGTTTTGTGCTACACGGTGGTTGTATTCGCTTGGGCTTAATTTTTTAGTGCGAAAATGGGCATTTGTTCACTCGGGATAAGAGACTGTAATGTCTGGTCACTGTCGTTTGTACTTGGCCAGAGACAGTACCGTGTCTCTTGATATATATATATATATATATATATATATATATATATATATATATATATATATATATATATATATACATACATACATATCGTCACGCTATATCCCATCAAATGGGGTAGCACGAACCCTAAAATCATTCATAAAACATTCACTCACCATATTCATCAAATAATCAGTCCTCATCAAAACATTCTCATTCAAACACACCACCCTCACTTTAACCACATTCATAGATCACTCCATATAAACTCATACATACATACATACATATCTTCACGCTATATCCCATCAAATGGGGTAGCACGAATCCCAAAATCACTCATAAAACATTCACTCATAACACTCATCAAATAAATAATCAGCCTCCGTCAAACATTATCATCCAAACATATTACTCCCACTTCAAGCACATTCATAGATCCCTGCATACAAACTCATTTATTTATCACACATGAAATCATTCTCACACAACAAACCCTCAATCACATCCATCCAAACACTCATATTCACTTATCATTCATCATCTTTCTTCAACGTACATAACACATGCATAAAACATCTCAAATTACCCGCGCTTACTCCTAAAAACGAATCTAATAACAAATCTAACAACGAATCTACAAAGATTAGAAAAGATAGCCTGCAATTGTATATGAAAGAAAAGTCCACATAATGCAGTAACTGAAAATGAAACAAAAAGATAAGAAAAGAAGGGAGTGTCGCCCTGTGCTTGTTTTTGGAAGTGAATTCCACACAATTGCAGTTAAACACTCTACGTAAGAACTGAAAACGAATTAAAAGATAAGAAAGGAAGGGAGTGTCGCTCTACGCTTGTTTTTGAAAGTGAATTCCACACAATTGCAGTTAATCACTCAATGTAAGATCAGAAAACGAATAAAAAAGATAAGAAACGAAGGGAGTGTCGTCTCGACGCTTGTTTTTGAAAGTGAATTTCACACAATTGCAGGTAAACATTCTAAAGAAATTACTAAACAACAAAAATAAAATCTAAAATCCTGCGCTTTTCTGAAATCATCAGATTCATTCCGCAATTAATCTTCGCCAAACGTTTCTATCCTGACACACCACTTTAGCTTCATCATTCATAATTCCTTTCATACAAGCACGTTTGTTCCTCATACTCGGAAACTTTCGTTCACGCAACAATCCTTCAATCATATTCATCCATTTATTCATAGGTCGCCCACGCAATCTTTCACCCTCAATTTCACCAACATATACCTGTTTCACTAATCTCTCATTCGACATACGTTCTACATGCCCAAACCATCTCAACTGACTTATACCTACGTTTCTAACTACATTCTTCTCAATTTCACACTCATCATACACCAATGTATTCCGGACACGATCTCTTCTAGTATAACCACACACACCCCGCAAATACCTCATTTCCACAGCAGTTATACGAAGCGATGAACACTATCATATGCTTTTTTAAGATCTAGAAAGTCACAGAACACCTTTTTGTTCTTAGCAAGTGACTTCTCAACAATCATACGAAGAGAAAATCATTGATCCACACACCCTCTCTCGGGCAAAAAACCACCTTGCATATCGCTTATCTTGGAAAGGGTTAAGGTTCGTATCTTATGAATAAGAATTTTCCCGTACAACTTCCCTGCCACACTCAGCAAACTTATCGCACGGAAATTAGTACATTCACTCGAACTACCTTTGCCTTTAAATAAAGGACAAACGACAGCACGTTATCAGGAGCCACACACCGTTTTAAACAAAATGTAAACAAATAAACTAACCAGTCAAATAACCTCTCACCTCCATATTTCAACATCTCATTCGATATACCATCCAAACCAGGAGACTTACCATTCTTCAGACGCATCAATGCAAAACTAACATCACTCTCATCTATATCCCAATCATCACCACTAACACTTTCTCTAACATTTTCACTACTACCATTCCCTCCATTTATGCTACCATATAAAGCCCTAAAGTACTCACTCCATCTATTCCTAACATCTGACTCATTCCACAATAACTCACCATCCGCACTCTTAATCGCTTTCACTGCCCTGACATTACCACCTCTCAATCTCTTCACACTCAACCAAAACATTCTTTTATTCATACTAAAATCATTTGTCAATCTTTCACTCATCAAGTCATCAAAACGCGCCTTACTTTCTCTCACAACTCTCTTAACACATTTATTTAACCTCTTGTATTCAAGTAAGCATTCATCTCGTAAACTTCCAGGTACATCTTTCACATTTAAAAACGTAAATATGCTTTCTTCTTCTCCTCAATCGCTTCTTTTACTTCATCATTCCACCATGCATACTTTGGACAAGAGCCTAATCTACTTTCACCACAAACTTCTTTTGCACAATTAAGAACTGTATCCTTAAATTTCAACCAAACATCATTTATGCTGCATTCAAAATTAAGCTCACATACAGGCAAAGATTCATTAATTTTCTCAACAAACCTATCTCTAACATCCTCATTCTGCAGTACACTGGATTTCACACGAAACATTTTTTCAGTGTTTTTCACCCTCATCCGCCAACATTTACCCAGACGTATACGCGATACCACCAAATAATGGTCATTCGTACCCAATTCAGCACCACGCTTCACTCGCGTATCTATAACTAAACTTCTCAATCGTTCATCATACAAAATAAAATCAATTACACTTCGTCTATTCTCACGCATATTCTCCCATGTATACAAATGAGCTAATTTATGTTTAAAAATAGAGTTGGAAACAAAGAGATTACGCTCCAAACAGAAAGAAACTATTTTCCAACCGTTTTCATTCTCTCTCACATCACCAAACTTACCTAAAACATTCCCAGACATGCTTCTCTTTACTCCCACCCAACCATTCAAATCACCACATATGATAACTTTCTCACCTGGATCACACAAATTAATCACACTATCTAACAAATTCCCAAACCGATCTTTTTCGAGATTATTTTCAGATTCAGTTGGGCCATAAACTGAAACAACGAAGATTCTATGAAAGCCTACCTTTAATCTCAACCAAAGTATTCTAGATGAAATACAATCATAATCCCTTACAAACGGTTTCATTCTTTCACTAATAAGCACTCCTACTCCATGCTTTGCACGTTCATTCTCAGCTACACCCGACCACAAGCAAAACATTCCATCCAAACAAGTACCAGAAAAGAGAGGTGGCATGGGACGGACGCTGGTAACCCGGAGAAAAACACAAACATCACGACTGCAGACGCCTTGGATTGCTCGCTCGGGCGTGGCAGAAGTAATATTTTGTGCCTTTAAACAAGTACCAGAAAAAGGAGGGAACATAGGATAGCTTGCGTGGAACTTGGGGAATACGCAACGGTCACCTCGGCGGGTGTCTTGGATTGCTCCCTCGGACAACGTCGAAGTGAGACCTGGTGAACTTACACAAGTTTCCCAAAAACGGAAGTAACAAACGAAACCTCTAGGAAGCGCACGACACGGTACGAAGAAAAAACAACAGGAGTGCGATTGCTTAACTAGCGGACGGAGAAGACGACTTCTTCTAGACTGGCTGTCAAAACGTTCAGGTGGCTCGCTATTTCTTGGGTTTGCACACCAGGAGACGGATGATTTGACTGTGACGATGATGACTGAGGGTTCGGTTTATTCGTATATACTCTTTCCCTAATTAATCCTGTCCCGGGATATTGTCGGTGGCTCGCATAATGCTGAAGGATAGGATGTAAAATACTTTCCCAGTGAAGTTTTAGCGCAAATCGGCACAAATCGGCAAATCGGTATTCTATATTTTTATTTATACATACATACATATCTTCACGCCATATATCATCAAATGGGGTAGCACGAACACATTTATTTATTGCACTCGGAAATCATTTATCACACAACAAACCTTCAATCACATCTATTCAATCATTCCTAATCACTTATCATTTATCTTCTGTCTTCAACGTATATAGCATATGCATAAAACATCTCAAATTACTCACGCTTACTCCTAACAACGAATCTAACAACGAATTTACAACGATTAGAAAAGATGAAATCGGTAGCCTGCACTTGTATATGAAAGAAAAGTCCACACAATGCAGTAACTTAAAATGAAACAAAAAGATAAGAAAAGACGGGAGTGTCGCCCTGCGCTTGTTTTTGAAAGTGAATTCCACACAATTGCAGTTAAACATTCTACGTAAGAACTAAAAACGAATTAAAAGGTAAGAAATAAAGGAAGTGTCGCTCTACGCTTGTTATGTGTATGATTTGGAACGAATTTATAGTTGAAATGATTTTAGATAACTTAAAGCAGATTAAGGACATATTTTTTTCGCAGAAATAAATATTTTTTATTCGCCCAAAAAAAAGTTAAATTTTGAAGTGAGAATTGAAAATACATAGCCAATGTATGCAAAAAAAATGTTGCTCAAAAAATTTGTTATTGCTTATAATTATATCTTTGAAACAAATTATTTATTGAAATGTATTATATAATACGGAAATAAATCATTAACAGTAATCGCTAACAGTTTATTGTAACTGTACCGATTTGCCGATTTGATGATTTGCGCCGATTTGCGCTAACAATTCAGTGGGAATGTATTTTCCCGCGCAATTTTTGAATGTTTTATTATATCGGGAGAGTTATGTATTAATAAGTACATACGATGCATCATCAAAAATACATAACGTTTTTCTAGATAATAGAAAAAAAATTGTTCTTGTGGCAAAAATCCGCATTTAATTCATATATATATGAGCATTTCCATTACTTTTCGACAACTTTTTTTTGGGTAAAAAATTTCCCAAGCATGAAACTTTGAGGCTTTTTAGAACGAATTAATTGCGGATTTTTCCCGTAAAAACCAATTTTTTTCATCTATGTAGAAAAAAGTTATGAATTTTTTAAGATTTGAAATTTAGGTAACTTTTCTTAAAATAGAGCATTTTCAAAAAATTGCAATTACGTGCATATTTACTAATAAATAATGCTTCTCATGTACTAAAAAAATTAAAAAACGCGCGAGAAAGACCCACTGAATTTTTAAGTTCGAGCCGAAAGCATAATTTAGACCTCATTTGAGTAATCTCAGCACAATGTGGGATTCAAGTGGTAGAGCTTTTTAATATATATTTATTAAAATAAATTCTTGACCGTACATCATATTTAATACAATATAAAATCATACCATAAATTATATCTTTATTGCTGAAATATGAAAGTTAAAGTTGAATAATTTAAAACGTTCGCACTGCCATATTACAATGACGTAGTTGCATTAAGCCAATCGCAGAGCTTTGTCTGAAACGTTTGTCGGTGCTCAAGAAGACGAAGAAGAAATAAGCATTCAGCATTCTACAATTCTACCAATGACGTATAATACTAGTCGAATTATGCCGTATTCAAGTCAATGCAGTGTTGTGAAGCAGAGAGGAATGGAATAACTTGAGGGTCCGCCGAGTGCGCGGCAAGAAGCGAGTACACTTTGATGTTATGCAAGTTGCTCCTTACCGCGCACCCGCCTCACCTACCAGTTATTCTATCCCTTTCTGACTCACAACAAACGCCGATGTTATCCGTCTAGTTATGTTTTGTCTGAGGATTCTACTGACAACGACAAGTTACGTGTTATTTATCTCTGTCTTATCTGTCTCTCTTTAAGCTAAGATGCAAGTACGTCATATTCATTTGTTTCGAAAGTTTAAATATTTTTATCATGCTTAATACTATTTTTGTAAAAAAATAAAAAAATTGGGTATAATTATTTTATTACGTAGATTAATATACAAAAAATTCAAAAAAGTCTTGAAAGGCCCATTCTTTAACTTTTTTAAAGACGCTTCACAGACAGTAAATGTAATCAATAATTAATTGTAGAAAACTAATGATTCCAGTTTCGAGGTAAAAAAAAACGTATAACTCATCATCAGTTTTCTTAACCCGTTGTTTTTAGTTGTCGGCTTATTGTCAGAATTATTTTCCCATAAACAGAGAAATGCGCTGATGATGAGTTATACGTTTTTTTTACCTCGGATGTGGAATCATTATTTTTCTACAATAAATTATTGATTACAATTATTGGCTGTGAAACTTCTTTAAAAAAGTAAAAGAATTGTGCTGAGATTACTAAAATGAGGTCTAAGTTACGGTAATCATATTTTGAAAATTCTGTAATGTCGATAATTACGCTTTCGGCTCGAACTTAAAAATTCAGTGAGTCTTTCTCGCGCGTTTTTTAATTTTTTTACTACATGAGAAACTTTATTAGTAAAAATATGTACGTAATTGCAATTTTTTGAAAATGCTCTATTTTAAGAAAAGTTACCTAAATTTCAAATCTTCAAAAATTCATAACTTTTTTCTACATAGATGAAAAAAATCGGTTTTTACGGGAAAAATCCGCAATTAATTCGTTCTAAAAAGCCTCAAAGTTTCATGATTGGGAAATTTTTGACCCAAAAAAAAGTTGTCGAAAAGTAATGGAAATGTTCATATATATATATATATATCAAGAGACACAACAGTGTCTCTGGCCAAGTACAAACGACAATGGCCAGACACTACAGTCTCTTACTTACTTCTCGTATCACTTGTCTAATATAGACCACATCGGTCTAGCTTATTGTTGTAAGCAAATAAACTAAGTTTGAAAACTAAAATCAGTTGTTTGATTTCATTTTTTTTATTGAAAATCAAACCCAAAATCAAAATTGGCGCAGTTACGGTAGGATAGCCAGCAAGAATCCAGTGAAGTGAATAAAAGCCTCGTAAGTCTGTGAAACACTTTCCGAAAATTTTAAATTTTTCACAAGAGCTATCCGAACATCATCTACATTTCTCGAACGACTTAAATAGTGATCGCACCAGGGTCTAACCACGACCCATCTTTAACAAGCCCATCGTGAAGAAAAATCCTTCAATCAACTTCACGGAGCCGCACGACAAGATACAAGACCTCCGCCCACTTGAAGCGTATCAAGACCTCCACTATCATGAAAACAGCTGTCTACTTCGTCACAACCTTGCTATAAGTTCATTCTAAGATAATATTATCTCTGCTGGTCATAACAATCGGTCTGTGACTAAATACTGTTATACACAATTACATAAGGGTTTTGTGGAACGGCTAACGCTGTTAAGAAACAAATCGAGCCCCGACACAAGGCAAAAACATACAATTATACATTGTATATGTCTTCTGACGAAGAAATAGAAAATTTAAGTATATTTAATAAAATACTAATTACGCTCAAACCTAGCATATTAGGTAATAGTAGTAAGTTCCAACAATTTATTTCAGGGATCAAAGATATCCCTAACACACTCTTAGAACACCCAGTACAAGATTTGCAAACTAAATTAAATATGGAAACCGTAACAATTAGCGACATTCGAAATTTCATCGACGCAGTACCCGAGTATAATGGAGAAATCAAATCCCTCCCCAGATTTATAAAAGAAGCAGATAACTTTTATGCGGTAATGAATTCCCTAGAACTAACTCAAATACAGAAAACATATTGCTTTTCTATGTTACAAAAGAAATTTACTTATAAAGCTAAATACATTAAATAGCCAAGAATTCCCATATTGGGATGATATAAAACTATATCTCCAAACTAACTTTGAAGATAAAAATACTTACAATACATTATTATTAACACCGATTAAAATGACACAAATAGGCAAGAATATAAATGATACTCTAAAGAAATTTAAAGATCTATATCAAAGAATGACTTCAAAAATTCAACTATTATAATATGAACAATATGGAAAACAATGTCTAATAATTGAAACTCAAAAAACAGTAGTCTCTCATTACCTATGAACTTTAGAGCCTCATTTATAAGCAAAAATCCGCAGACGCTCGACGCCTGCGAGCAACTTCTAGCAAACGAATATAATTCCATACAACTACACAAATCACCCATAAACTGAACAACACCTCAAAACACACAACAAAAATTTCAAAGACACTTTAACCTCCCACCACAGAAATTTCCAGCACAACAATTTCCCTCGCCACCATTCAACCCTCAAAATTCACGCCCTTCTGGATCACAAACATTCGCTAGACAAAACTTAAAAAATCAAATTTGGGCAACACACGATTTTCTTATACACAGCATATTTAATATTTAGAATATATGAATGTTATATCATATTATTAAACATGTAATATAGTTTTCCAATTTGTTTATATATAATTTTTTAGTAATGTTGACTACTTTATGACTAACTTTACTGATGAGGCATATACAGAGTGTCCGTTTTTCGAGCCTAACGCTCGGTGAGATACGAAGTCGATTCAATTAAGGAGAAGTTGCCAAATTAGTTGACCATTTTAATGATGTCTTTGTTTTATTGAAAAAAGAAGTAGATAACTAGATAAAGCAAAAATAAAAATTTATGTTTTTTTTTCTATCACTACTATGATTATTGAAATATATTATTAAATATAAAAATTAGTTTTTCTCAAAATGAGACGCATATACAGGAAAATTGCAAGTAACATTTTATGTTCCAAATATTTTTGCTAACAACTTTTATTTGAAACTTTTTGAAACACACACACACACATACACACACATAAACGCACACGCACACACACACACACACACACACAAAATAATATAAAAATCTTAGAAGAATTTTTAACTTTTAGAACCACAACAAATAAAGTAAAATGTAATAAATATGTCGAAATCAGAATATTTAATAAAAAATATAAATTTTTTGTCATTAGCTTCTACTCCGATTGTAACTTACTATTTGGAACAGAAATATTTCATGAAACAAATACTATTATAAATTTTGCAAAAAATATTATACAAATGAGACAAATGAAATTTAATATCCAAAAATTAAATAAACAAGATAAAGAAAGTTACGTACAAATAAGCGAGGAACATTTACAACCAAACACAAAAACTAAACTATATAATATAATAGAACAATACGACTCACTATTTGCAAGAAAAAATAAAACATTGACATATACAAACAAAACACAACATAAAATTTATACCTCGGACGACATCCCCATATACGCGTAAAATTACCGACTCTCTCAGATCTATGAGAAAGACATTGAAGAACACGTCCAAACTATGTTAGAAACTGGAATTATACAAAAATCAAAAAGCCCTTATAACCCACCTATATGGATCGTACCAAAGAAATCAGACGCCTCAAATAAACGAAAAACTAGATTAGTGATCGACTTTCAAAAACTAAATCAAAAAACGAAAGAAGACAAATTCCCTATTCCAAACATTGACACACTTTTTGACAAAATATAAAACCCAAAGTACTTTACTACACTCGACTTACATTCAGGGTTTCATCAAATATTTGTTGACAAAAAAGGCCTTCAGCCCAAACTCAGGACACTACGAATTTTTGCGTATGCCCTTTGGCTTAATTAATGTCCCCGCGACATTTCAAAGATTAATGAACGAAATACTACAATCGGCAAAATTTGCCTTGTATACTTCGACGATATTATAATTTTTGCCAATATTTAAACAGTTTTTAAATATTTAAAAGAGGTAAATCTAAAAATACAATTAGATACGTCAGAATTTTTTAAAACGGAAGTTGAATATTTAGGTTTCATAACTGCAAATGTAGGACTTAAGCCAAATATAAAAAAAATATAGCAGTAATACAAAACCTTCAGATTCCAAAAACCGTAAAAGAAATAAAATTATTTTTAGGCAAACTTTCCTGGTATCGAAGATTTATTCCAAATTTTCCAAAATTACGCAAACCCTTCACAAACTGTTTACGAAAAGAATCAATAATAGATATTCATAATAACGATAAAAATAATGTTTTATGCAAGTAAAAAGACTGATCACGAATCCATCAATACTCGCATTCCTCGACTTTAATAAAAAGTTTATACTAACCATGGACGCCTGTGATTATGCTGTGGGTGCGGTACTATCTCAAAACCATGATCTACAAGAAAAACCACTTGATTACGCATCAAAAACATTTAATTCCGACGAACAAAACTATGCCGCCATAGAAAAAGAACTGAAAGCAATAGTATGGGCTATTCAAAATTTCAAACCTTACCTATACGGGAGAACATTCGTCATACGAACAGACGACAGGCCGCTCGTCTTGCTTTTTAATATGAAAACGCGAACCAGAAATTAATGCGCAGGAAAATTGAACTCAGTGAATATAATATTGAAATAAAATATATCTCAGGAAAAACAAATAAAATCGCAGACTTGTTAAGTAGAATCAGAAATAAATTCAAAATTAATTACAAAATAGGCGATGTAACAACAAACCCTGTCTTCGCACATTGTATCTCAAAAGATTACAAATTCGGCAAGGGATTAGCAAAACAAATTGATGATCAATTTAAAATTAAAATTTCTGTATAAATAAATTATCAAATTAAATTATAATCCAAAATGAATATAACAAACAAATTTTTCATTTATTTTAAAAAGAATTATACAATGAAGAATTTAATAAAAAATTACTAAAACAATCACTAGTTCAATTACGCGACTATTTAATAAAAAACGATATATACGAAATTAACATCCCTTCCTATCATGTGGTTGCGACAGATTACCAAAAGAAGAAGTTAATAAAATTTTAATTTCAATATTCGGGAACACCTGCATACAAATTAATATTTACTCATTACCTGAAAATTTTGCATTAAGCGACGAATTAAAATCGAGAATTGAATTAGAAAAAATTATAGAACAAGACGATGACTCTATAAAGACAATAATAGACACACAAAATGACACTAACACCATACACAGCGTTCAAGAACACCCTGTCAACGGTCTAAAAATTCTGGAGAACAGAATAAGCGTAGCCGATACCCAAATCATATTCTCCTTCGATACGAATTATGATGTGAAAATTATACGACTTTTTGGAAATAAAAAACAACGATTAATTGTTACCCTTGAAGAAAATGAACTAGAAAAACAATTACAAGAATTTATAAAAAATTATGTCACACCAAAAATTAGATATATATTTTTTTTTCTGGCTTCTTTGGCGGACCAACTACTCAGGTCATATGCCGCCATTACGCCCTGATCTGCGTTTTAGTTGTTATTGTCAACAGCAACGCGAGTTTTATCTGGATGGAATTAGATATTACTGTATATGTAGTGATAAAATCTTTAAATTCTTAAATTAAATTATTCAAAAGGATTTTGAAATACATAGCATCAATATTATTGAAGTTACTAAAGAAGTAGATGATATAGAATAATTAGATTAACAAAATGAAATAGCATACTCATACCACATAGGAAAGACAAACCACCGCGGAATTATGGAAACATATAATAAATTAAAAGCAAAATATTACTGACCCAAAATGATAAATCCCATAACTTCATTTATAAATAACTGCCAAATATGCAAAGAATGTAAATACGACAGAAAACCTATACAACTCACTGATAACCTTACCGAAACACCCGAAAGACCCTTTGAGATAATTAATATCGATTTACTAACCCTCAACGGACAACATTACTTAATGATAATAATAATAATAATAATATTTTTTTTTTATTTGCCACTTACAATTAAATAAAAGTTTATGGCACGTCAGTTAAAAACAATAATTACAAAATAATACATGAATGTAAATAGAACAATTTAAAAACAAAACAAAAATTTCCATATCAACCTTCAGTACCTACTCGGGTTGAAAAAATAAGAAATTCCTGTACCGTATAAAAGGCATTACGAATGAGCAAATCCCTTAACTAATTTTTGAAGTGTTTACTATCCAGTTCCTTTGCAGTTATCGGTAAATGATTATAAAGTTCAATATAATTCAAGATAATTTTGAAGAGATTTGCAACCTGTAACGAGGTTTTCGTAACAGGTTAGCAAATCTTGTGTCGTGTAAGTGGACATCTCTATTTGTTAATAATAAATTCTTATTTTTATGGATTTCAATCAGTGTGTAAAATATAAATAGAGAAGGATGAGTCAAAATATTTAAATCTATAAAAGATTGTTTACAATGGGCGTTATATCCAAGTCCACACATTATTCTAATTGCTTTCTTTTGAAGCCTAAAAACTTTAATCGCACTTGAAGAGTTGCCCTAAAACAAGATGCCATAAGAAATTATCGAATGAAATAACGAATAATAAACTGTTTTTAGTGTTGAATTTGCTATCAGTGGCTTTAGTTTTCTAAGGAGAAATAAAACACCTGATAGTTTATTACTAATATGTAAGACATGTACATTGCCACTTAAAGATGGTTCAATAAGTATTCCTAAGATTGTTACTGTTTTGCCCTTTCTAACATCGCTATTTGAGGAAAGTATAAGTTCTTGAGTTTTTCCTTTGTTTAATAATGAATTGTTTGCAGCAAACCAAGTTTCTGCTTTTTTAATATTAGTATTGCACATGTTTACTAAAACTTCCAGATTTTTATCTCCATTTATAAGAGTAGTGTCATCAGCGTAAAGAATACTGTCGCAGGGTCCCATAGAGCGACCGAAATAATTTATATAAATTAAAAAGAAAAAGGGACCCAAGATGGAGCCTTGCGGAACCCCATATTCCAACAAGTTGAAGTTTGATTGAATACCCTCAATCTCTACGCACTGTGTTCGGTTAGACAAATAAGATTTAAATAAATTAAGGGCAGAGCCTTGTACACCACAGCACTTTCATTTAGTAAGCAAAATGGTATGAGAAACACAATCAAAGGCCTTGGAAAGGTCACATAAGGTTAAAACCATATGATAACCCATCTCGAGGCCCTCGATTATTTTATATATAATTTTTAATATTGCTTGTGAGGTCGAGCGCCCTGGGCGAAAACCAAACTGATTATTATTAAGAAGATTGTATTTATCAAAATATTTTGTTAATCTATTTTTCAAAATAATTTCAAAAACTTTAGAGAGAGTTGGGATGATAGAAATAGGTCAGTAGTTGTCTACCTTGAGTGAGTCTTCTTTTTTGAAAAGAGGAAGAACTTTTGTGATTTTAAAAGCATCCGGATAAATGCCCTCTTTTATACATTTATTGAATAAGGAAGTTAGTGGCTCAACAACATAATCGATAATATCTTTTAAAAGATTATTACTAATCGAGTAAAAATCCAGACAAACTGAATTTTTTAGAGATTTAGTTGCTTTGTAGACTTCAACTACATCTGTTGGTTCAAGAATAAAACTACCAGTGTGAGAGTTTACATTTAAAAAATTTTCGGCTTTAAGTTGTAAATTGGGAATGTATTTTATAAGATTTACAGCTATTGTTGTGAAATATTCGTTAAAATCATTTGGAGATCATTGCGAATGCGTATTTGTATTACTTTTAACTTTTTTACGTTCACAATTTACTAACCTCCATGTATCCTTAGATCTATTTTTCGAATCTTGTATAAAACTACTGTAAGCGGTTAATTTAGCTCTAAGAATTTATTTTTTATATTCTTTAAGTTTTGCTTTATATAGAATATGAAACTGTATGTTCTTTGTACTATTAAAACAAATACTGAAGATATTAAGTTCATCCCTTAAAATTTTTAGTGTAGAATTAAACCATTTTATAGGAGGTTGGTTTTGTTTGATTGAACGTAACTTAAGTGGAAAATAAACATTTAATAAATGATTTAAACAATCTATTAAGAAGCTGACGTGTTCATTAATAGGTATTTCATTATCGTTGAAAATATTATGAAAATCCATGACATTTAAAGCGTACTTGAATAGTTGCACATTTTTCTCAGTAAAGCTTCTCACAAAAGTTTGTTGAATTTTTGGAGAATTGTTTTGGTTTAAAGTAAATAAATATTGCCCAAAGTGATCGGAGAGACAAGGATTTAATATACCCACTTTAATATAACTATCATCTAAATTTGTGACAATATTGTCAATGCAGCTACTTGATTAATCAGTCACCCTAGTGGGCTCTGTGACAGTAGCTCGAAGACCAAAAGAATACATTAAGTTTCTAAATTCAACGGATTTATATTTTGAGACATTTTTATTACTGTCGTTTATAAAATCAAAATTAAAATCTCCTACAAAAATTACTTTTCTATAGTGACATCTGAATCTTAAGAGCAACTCTTCAAATTTAGACAAAAAAAATTCAAAATTACCTAGACAAGTTCTGTAGAGAGCAACCAGAAGTATTTCGTCCTTTATTAGCTCAATTCCACAAAATTCGGCGTTACCCACTGAATTGAAATCCTCTAGATCGATTATTTTACATGAGATTGTTTCTCTAATGAAGATGGCCACACCACCATGTCTATTTACGTCCCTGCAAAAGGAGGAAATTAAATAGGTGCGTGAAGTTGGCAGGCACTTCGAATCACAAATAATTATATATACATTAATCGTTTGTGATTCGTTTGTGACTGTTTGTGATCCATGTAAAAACATAGCAACCCCTAAGGTCCGGAAGTTATTGAACTTTGAAAAGTGCTTGCCAACTTCACGCCCAGCAAGCACTTATGAAGCACAAACGATTTGTTGCATACCAAACGATTGTGATTCGTTTGTGACTGTTTGTGATCCATGTAAAAACATAGCAACCCCTAAGGTCCGGAAGTTATTGAACTTTGAAAAGTGCTTGCCAACTTCACGCCCAGCAAGCACTTATGAAGCACAAACGATTTGTTGCATACCAAACGATTGTGATTCGTTTGTGACTGTTTGTGATCCATGTAAAAACATAGCAACCCCTAAGGTCCGGAAGTTATTGAACTTTGAAAAGTGCTTGCCAACTTCACGCCCAGCAAGCACTTATGAAGCACAAACGATTTGTTGCATACCAAACGATTGTGATTCGTTTGTGACTGTTTGTGATCCATGTAAAAATACAGCAACCCCTATAGGCCGGAATTTATTGAACTTTGAAAAGTGGTTGTCCATCTTACCGAAATTCCACTGCTTATACTATAAAATCGTTCCGCATATAATGTCCATGGCATTCACATGTCCTTAAATTATTCATAATTGCATACATTTATTTAACATATATCGTGTTTTGGCAAGGCTCGCTTCGCCCATATTTTATACAAACAAACCTCAAGCCCAAAGAACGCACGCATCATACACGCAAACCCTTATATTTTTTATTGCAAATTGGGCTCGACGAACTGTTTCTTTTCTTTATGCCTATGTACTCACGCATATTTCACTAAGGCTCACGGTCACGCTCTTAAATTAAAAAATTTGACTCAATCGAACCGAAAAATTTTGAATTTTTTTTTATTATAAATTTCGATTTCGTTACGATTTCAGTATTTTGCGGTTGCGGATTTTTCACGATTTCGGTTAAGAATAGACATACAGGGTGTTAAAAAAGTTCCAGGACGGTGAAATATCTCGAGAAATACACATCGAAGAAACCAAAAAACACGTGTTTCATATTTTGCAAAAACCTATCTAAGCATACCAACCACAAACCCCAACTCCCAGCCCCAGGGGGTGAGGCGGGGGGCAACTTTGAAACCGTTTTTTACTTTTCTTTCAGAATCATGTCAAAACTTATTTTTGCGTTTAGAGCGCCATCTATTCCGAATTGGAAAAAAAGTTTCAGATAAAATTAACTTATTTTTTTTCGCAGAATACGAATCTGTAATAAAAAATGGGGGTTCCAATTTATGGTTTCAACGTTGCCCCCCGCCCCACCCCCTGGGGGTTGGGGTTTGTGTTTGGTGTGCTTAGATAGGTTTTTGCAAAATATGAAACCCGTGTTTTTTGGTTTCTTGATTCAATGTGTTTTTCTAGAGATATTTCACCGTCCCGGAACTTTTTTAACACCCTGTATATATATATATATATATATATATATATATATATAATATATAATAATGATATCATGATTATACTGAGAGAAATAATTATGTTTATTGTCTACCTCAAATAAATAAAATAAACAGCCTTTATTAACCGGAAGTAGAAAATATAATTGTTGTTTGATATTTCATTTATTAATATACTCGTACGTGTATAGGTACTTATATAATAAATACGAAAATAGAATATTGGTATAATTTCTGTATAATTTTTGTAACTTAATTAACTATAAATTATTATCCATAATACTCATTACAATGATAATTTTTTTATCTGTATGCCTAATGTGAGAAATACTTTCATGAGTGACATTTCTGTAGAACCGTTTGCCATAATAAAAGAACGTTGCTTAGTGCAGCCCATGCCTGATAGTGGGTTGCATAGATCAAGGTGTGCAGATATCGTAACTCGTGCGAATATAATATAATTCTAAATAATAACAAGATAAATTTGTCACAATGATTTGTTGGTATTTGAACGAAATTAAATATTAAATAATGTTAATAAAAATTAAAGAAAAACCTAATTTAAAAAATGTAGATTATAATAAGAGGTAATAAGGGTCGTAATTAGAAAACTGGTAATAGGTGTTTAACATGGGAAATCAGTTTTTCATTTCACAAAATTTCCCAAGATACATCAAATATATGTTGCAGAAAATTAAATTCTGCATCTAAGTAACAATCAATCAGTCCCCTGGCAATGTTAATCTACAAATTTCCAAATGTAATTTTTTTATTATTTTTGTATATTAGGTCGACTTCTGGCGAAACTTGCTTCAGTCGTTCAGTCGCACTTATTATAAACAAATCCTAATTCTGTAGAACACATGGCCCACACTTGTAAGCTGTTAAGTTCGATTTTAACTGAAATTATTTTGAGTTTCGTACATTTACTTAAATATTGAATGTGTATTTGACGAAGCTCGCTTCGCTTGAATTTTAAACAGATAAACCTCAAGTTTATATGAATGCGTGCTTCATATATCCAAGCATTTATATTTGATAAAATTTATGATTTAATACTGCATTTCACAATTTGCCTGAATTTCACGCTTTATTGGTGATATATACGTACACGTGCATGTAATATGGAATGTTCGACGAGGATTGATTATTTTAAGAATTTGATGAGTGAATGTTTTATGAATGATTCTGGAGTTCGTGCTACCCCATTTGATGGGATATAGCGTGTTTTTATGTATGTATACGAGTATTAATAAATGAAATATCAGAAATAGATATGATCAAGAGATTAATAATCTAATAAGGGACTTTAATATTAAAATAAGTTAATTATTTTCTTCCAAGTTCATTATTGTTTATTAATGCAGTGGGTACAAAGTACATTAGTTCATAATACCCTAGGACAATATATGTTTTTAATATGCCCTAAGGCATTAAGAGTGACGTTACTTTGGTAATACTGTTAAAACTGACATTTCTTCTATTCATTGTTGCCAGATAATAAATTTATTATTTAGGTTATTAACAAAATACTAATGAAACATAAAAAATTGAATGCATCATGAGCATTACTGGATATTTATACCCCTCGAGCATAAACATTTTCATAATACCCGAGGTATATAAATATATAAATAACTATTTTCTACCATTAATGTTGAAAACATTTAATTTTTAATTACTTTATAGTGTTAAAAAACGTTATTTTTGCACGGCGTGTAATTTTTTGCACGTTTCCATTAGTTAGCTGCAAAAAAAAAACTAATTAAATAGTGGCTTTGAAATAAACATAACTACATAACTTAAAAAAAAAATAAATAAATTTCATTAGTTAAATTAGCATAATTAGTTAAAACTCGATCGTAGAAAAAATTATGTATGCAACTTCTTTATAAAAATAAAAAAAAAGCAGAAAGAAACGCTGTACTAACAAATGATATTTTAAATATTTTATAATTTTAATATTGTTGCGCTAGGTGTGAAGGTGGCACGTTTCTAAAAAAGTAAATGATTTCATAAACTGATAAATAAAACAAAAAACTAATGAAAATACAAAGAACTAACTAATAGTTTAAATTAGGAACGCGGATCTTAACGAAATCGTAACTAAAAATCGCATCGATATTTACCTTCTCATGAAACCGTAACCGAAAACTGAAACACATTTTTTTTTCGTGAAATTTTAAAAACCGAAAACCGATACGAATATTAAATTGATCCTGTAAGCGAACCGATGTTCTTTGGATTCTAAAATCGTACATTTAAAACTTTAACCTGTATAAATATCGTACTGAAGCGTAAATAGGAAGAAGAGGATGAATAATATAATAATATATATATATATATATATATATATATGTCTATTCTTAACCGAAATCGTGAAAAAACCGCAACCGCAAAATACTGAAATCGTAACGAAATCGAAATTTATAATAAAAAAAATTCAAAATTTTTCGGTTCGATTGAGTCAAATTTTTTAATTTAAGAGCGTGACCGTGAGCCTTAGTGAAATATGCGTGAGTACATAGGCATAAAGAAAAGAAACAGTTCGTCGAGCCCAATTTGCAATAAAAAATATAAGGGTTTGCGTGTATGATGCGTGCGTTCTTTGGGCTTGAGGTTTGTTTGTATAAAATATGGGCGAAGCGAGCCTTGCCAAAACACGATATATGTTAAATAAATGTATGCAATTATGAATAATTTAAGGACATGTGAATGCCATGGACATTATATGCGGAACGATTTTATAGTATAAGCAGTGGAATTTCGGTAAGATGGACAACCACTTTTCAAAGTTCAATAACTTCCGGACCTTAGGGGTTGCTGTGTTTTTACATGGATCACAAACAGTCACAAACGAATCACAATCGTTTGGTATGCAACAAATCGTTTGTGCTTCATAAGTGTTTGCTGGGCGTGAAGTTGGCAAGCACTTTTCAAAGTTCAATAACTTCCGGCCCCTAGGGGTTGCTGTGTTTTTACATGGATCACAAACAGTCACAAACGAATCACAATCGTTTGGTATGCAACAAATCGTTTGTGCTTCATAAGTGCTTGCTGGGCGTGAAGTTGGCAAGCACTTTTCAAAGTTCAATAACTTCCGGACCTTAGGGGTTGCTATGTTTTTACATGGATCACAAACAGTCACAAACGAATCACAATCGTTTGGTATGCAACAAATCGTTTGTGCTTCATAAGTGCTTGCTGGGCGTGAAGTTGGCAAGCACTTTTCAAAGTTCAATAACTTCCGGACCTTAGGGGTTGCTATGTTTTTACATGGATCACAAACAGTCACAAACGAATCACAATCGTTTGGTATGCAACAAATCGTTTGTGCTTCATAAGTGCTTGCTGGGCGTGAAGTTGGCAAGCACTTTTCAAAGTTCAATAACTTCCGGACCTTAGGGGTTGCTATATTTTTACATGGATCACAAACAGTCACAAACGAATCACAAACGATTAATGTATATATAATTATTTGTGATTCGAAGTGGCTGCCAACTTCACGCACCTAAATTAGGTTATATGAAAACACATTCACCATCTTTAAGGAACCTGAATCAAGCCAATGCTCTGTGATACAGATAATATCAAAAGGATATTATTTTAAGAAAAGAGATAACTCTTCGATTTTATTACTAAGGCACTATATGAAAAAGGCTCACAAATGATTTGTTAAAAAGTTCAATATCTATGTTATTATTATATTATGGTTGACACCATTGCAGTTTTTGACTAACCTTTTTGAGCCGCTGGTACTTTGTTGAAAAAAGGTCTGATACACGAACCCAGTGGCCAGATTGAAGTATCCATTGCTGAATCTTTGTGTGTTTGGTACATGGTAATCTTGAACGAAGAGTATAAGTCTGGATACCGTGAGTTTAATTTCTCGATTTTCACTTCAGGTATTAGATTTTTGAGATGTTCTTTGATGGCATCTTCGGTTGTCATGAGATCCAGTCTATAGATATGTAAATCAAAAAGCTTAGAAATAGCTTTGAATGTTAAAGAGTTTGAATTTGGATCAAGGCTGCCAAAGAGAGCAGAGAATTTTTTATTTGGTTTATAACCCTTATTATAATTTTTATTATTATGAGCGGATAGATCTATAGTTGCTTTGTCGTTTAATTCTTTTTTATTTGATGAATTATTATTTAGATTTGTAGATTTTAAAATATCACTTCTTGTTGACGATACGTAGGTTGTGTTTACATCTGCACTCGAATTTTTTACCACATGTGGCGCGTCATTAGTATCAAGTTGAGTCGTTATTGCAGAGTTTTGCTTGTTTTGTTTCGCCGACGTGATAGCTTTGCCGGATTTCTTTTTATTTAAAATTGTCATAGATGGCTCACTATGTATTATTTTACTTTTAGCCTCACTTTTCAACAAGAGCACATGTTCATTTAACAAAGTTATAGTGTGCTGTTGATTATTTATTAAAGAGTCTTTATTTATAATTATTTCTTTTAAATAATGAATTTTACATTTTAGCACTTGTATTGTAATTGCATCTGTGTCAGAAAAACTCACGAAAGATGTGTCATTATCATCTTCTTCGTCCACGCAGCTATTTATTAGATTTTCACCAACTGCAGGTAGTTTTAATACATTTGCACAACTTGTGTGCGAAAGTACACCACACTTAACACATTTTGGACCAGATAAAGCGGTTTTGCGGCACCTTTTACATGACTTTTCGGTTATTTTGTCACCATTTAACGTAGTAACATTTACACCGTCAGCCATCATGCTTATATAAAATACGAACAAATATACTTAGTTAAGACAAAAGAAAGTAAAGGCATAGTGAAAATTCTAGAAACATTTATCAGAATAAAAATACCCTCTAGAAAATTAATATGTTACCAAGGTTGCGAATTTAACAATATAACTCTGCGAACATTTTGTCATAATAACCAGATCGAGTTACACGTAACGTCAGCTCAAAACCCAAAATCAAATGCCATAGAAAGATTTCACTCAACACTAATCGAACATCTAAGAATCAAAATACGAACAGATAATCTGAAACCCTTAAAAGAACTAATAAATGACTATCTTCGCACACAATAACTTAATACAATCAACCACAAACTAAAGACCAAAAGAAAACACACAAAACAAATTACAGAATTACGTAGAAAGACGACAAGAAGAAATAGAACAAGTAAAAATTCATATTAACAAAGAAAAACAAAAACGTTAGAAAAATCCTAAAGAAGATGATAAAATTAATAAATTTAAAAATCGCACAGAAGCATATATAAAACAAAATCCCCGTTTAATAACTAAATTTAAGAAACCATTATTCGTAAAAACAAAAATATAAATTATAATGATAAACATAGAACGATATACGCGAAAGATAAAACAAGAGAACGAAAAGTAAATATTGGTAAAATTAAAATTTAACAGTTTCAGAATCCCTCTTAAATTCGCAGATGTTAAAAATATCACTATCAACCCTGGATTCTTGTTACACACTATCGGCGAATGTCACCTAAGAGAAAACGAACTACACTATTTTTATAATGACATAAGCCCCATATACGATGAATAGTTAAAACTAAAACAAATCATCGATAGAAAAATAAAACAACTAACAAATGAAACATTCTTCTTTGAAAACGGTCAAATTATAAATTACATGTTCAACGAACTAGAACAGAACATAATTAAGTTATTTAATAAAAGAGCTAAAAGAGGAGTAATTAAACGACTAGGAACGATAATAAAATCTATAACCGGAAACCTCGACGCCTCCGACGATGAGCGATACAAGCAAATACTAGAACAACTCACTAATAACCAAAAAATACTACAAACACAAACAAATGAAATAGTACACCAACAAACACTCACAGAAAAATTTAATAAAAATCTACAAAGTATAAACCTTAACGAAAACAAATTACAAGAATCGAGTAACAAAATTATAAATACAATTAAAAAAGGAAGGAAATTAGAAAACATTTGTACACGTAGAGATACAGATTAATAAAATATTAATCTATATTCAACGACTTAAAAATACTGTGGACAATGTTATAAAATCATTAGAATTTTGCTCATTGAATCAATTAGATATCACCATCATATATCCTAACAGCCTCCTGAATATTACTCAAAACCCGAACATCCTTCAAATAATTGAAACAATACACGTCTCCTGCACACTACAGAATAATAAAATACACATTCTTTTAGCCGTCCCAAATTACACAAACAGTCTATACAAACTACAACAATTCACACCTACACCATATTACGACTATGTGTATAAACAAATATTGGAAGATAATACTATATATGTTAAATATGATAATAAAAATATACGTATTTCTAAGTTTATTAATAATAAATATTGTATCTCAAAATATAACCCTATAAATAGCTGTATTAATAATATATTAGATAAGCAAGTATATGATGATTGTTTAAGTAAACAAATAACAGAAAAATTTATATTTCTCAAATACCTTTCACAAATAGAATAATAATTTTTTCACCAAACTTACAGAAGATAGAATTCAACTTTGGAAATAATTATAAATATAAACAATTACAAGGTATCTTCCTTAATGAACAAGATACGTGTGTTATTAAAAACTGGCAATTTCAAAAATATAAACCTCTGTATCAAGAATATGTCTTTGATGATTTAAAAACTATAGAGATAAAATAAATGAAATAAAATTAAATACTACACACATGAAACAAATTGAATCCGTGAAACAAATCAACAATCAACATATACCCATACTTTATGTAATCCTTTACTTTATGATTATTATTATTATTTTAGTATTATGTAAAAATAGAATATATATTTGTGTTACAAAATATAAGCAAAGGAAAGTTATTATTAATCAGAATAAAGATATAGAAATAAATCCTTGTAAATAACGTTATTTGGATGGGGAGGAATTATGAATCCCGAAACGCTGAGATTTCATTATTTGATATCAGAAACAACGTTATCTCTATCTTATGTCCGGTTTTTCAGAGACGGTGTTCAGCTGAACCTTGAACTTGAGCCTGAACTTTTTTTTGTTTAGAATCTGTCAAATTGAACTGGTTCTGCTGAACCTTTACTGAATGTCAAAATAATTTTGTAGTGTTGAGTAATTTGGGATTTTGAAATATCAACAATTCCTACTGAAATTATACATATTTATGTCAAAATAAGAAAAATTCAATTAAAATATGTATCTGTCATCATCTTTTTCTTTCTTGAAGGAAACTCAAAAGGGCAGCGAATTTTTCTACTGATGAAATCGAACTATTAATGGATTTAGTAAAAAGCATGGAATGTAAAAAAAAAAAATATAATTTGGAAAGAAAAGTGTTGGGAGGAAATTTTACAATATTAGCGACAAAGTTCATTAGTTTTAAGGAAGAAATACGAAAATTTTAAGAAAAGAACAAAAGTTAAATTCACAAATTCTATAAATAATAAAAACAATTTAACAAAAGATATTGAACATGATATAAGGGCGCAAAATTTACTAGAAGAAAAAAAATTTTAAAAAAGAGAACGTTATATACATATGGATATGAAAAGATTGGAAACAGAAAATTTTGAATTAGAAGTACAATTAAAAAAGTAGCAATTAAATGTAATTAATAACTAATATGTAGGCATTTGAAGTTCATAACTTAATTTATTTCATAATATTATTATTAATTGTATTATAAATAAAAATATGAATTAAACATAGTATGAAAATAATATATAATAGAATTTCTTGTTCTGTTATTCGGGCCAACTCGCTATCGATAATTATTGCCATTTACTGTGTTTAAGAAATTAACAGCTGCTCCAACTTCTTCGTTAATAGCAGGCACAGCTTCTTTTTCATTACAAGCGATATTGTGTAGTACAGTTGTACCTACAACATATCTTCCACTAGGTACTTAATTTTAGCCTAATACCAATTGGAAGTACAGGGAACCTACGTTTCCATACTCCGTACTGCCTCTCCACAGTATTTCTAGTCCTAATATGGCGCTCGTTGTCTAAATTTTCAGCAGAACTTTGGGGATTTAATAGCGGAGTTAGTAAAATATTTATTGTTTTATACCCATTATCGCACGACAATAATTAATTTTCCATTTGGCCATTATCAATAAAAATTTATAACATTTTCATCATTTGAAGATTTCATTTTGATAAAATTATAAATTATTTGTGATAGGTAAACGTCAATAAATACAGTGAAACAGTCGTTTAATTTATTATGATAAAAATGTAGGCTATATAGAAAAGCGGATGCATTAAGTCGCATACAGTTTGAAAAAAATGAAGAAATTCAAAATTTATTACAATAACCAGAATCACAATTTAACAAACTGACTAATACATCTACGAACGATAATATACTAAAAGTAGAAGCCAATTTATTTGACGCCCTACAGACTAACAGTCTAGCTAACTGTGTGAGTAGAGATTTATACATGAAAGACAAAACGCACAACTCCATTCCTTAGCCTATTTTGAAACTAAATTCAGATACATTATTTATTTAATTACTAAAGAACATTATTATAATAAACCCACCAATCAAGATGTATTTTATACTGTCCTAAATTGAAAATAATTTTGTATTATAAGTAATATTAAATATCTCTATACCAAAAATTATTTGTGGTAAAGAGGAATTGAAATGGATAAAGGTTTAAATAATGCTTTAGTATATTTTTAATAACACCGCTATTCTTATCATAGTGTTTAGACTGCCAAACTCGAATTAACTGTAAATGATCTGATAATGCAGTATCCTGTATAAAATATATGAAAGAATTTATCTAAAAATTTAGTACAAACAGATAGTTAGTCTTCAATAGTACGAATAGATGAAAAAATTAATATCAATGACGAAGCGTCTATTGACAGTGATATCATAATGATTCAAATAAAGAAAATTCCATAGGAGATACTTCCAATAATAAAATGTCCAGTCAATTATACAAAAAATTATAAAAGAAACAAAACATAATCCCAAATATCCTATAATTTTGATACTACATCAAAATACAAAACAAAGGTTTGTGATAGAAATCTCGAAAAATAATTCCGAAAATGAAATATTTAAAATCATTAGAGAATACATATCACCCAAAGTAAAAGTAAAGTTTATTTTGGAAGCGATTTATATAAAAAAATTAATTTAATTTTGAGAACGGAGAACAAGTGAACGAGAGAACTAGATTAATTACTAAAGGAGCTTACTTCATACTTCGTTCGTTCGTGTCACAAATATTATTTTTAAATAGTAAATTTTAATCTCTTTCATTTGCTCTTATTTTAGACATCTTCGTATCTCGTATTTATATTGTCTTTATTGTCGTTTTTTTATTTTTATAATTTTATTTTGTGTATTTTTTATTTATTTAAAAATACATCTTTAAAAAACCAATTTTGTCTTTTATTTTCTTCTTCTTTCATACTTGCTGTCAAATTATACTAGAACCAGATCCTAAAAGTTCACTTATTCTCGCTCGTGAATCACAATACAATACGATTTCCGTTCATCATAGTCTTAAAAATTTCGTTAACGAAAGTGAACTAATGAACTAGTTCAGTGAACTAATCTTTTTGGTGAACGAGAACGAATGAACTAGTTCACACAAATAAACTAGAATTCCCATCTCTAATAATAATCTAAACGAACAATATAGCAACTTCAAATTATCATTTTAAATAATTCTCATTACGTTAACGAATCCCAGAATTATATAAGAATAATTTATTATACATGAAATAGATATTAATAGCAAATTAATGAAAATTGATTTTCATTCAAACGCCTTAACAAAAAGAAATAAAAGAAGTCTTGTAGATGGAGTAGGAAGCGTATTCAAATTTATCTCTGGAAATTTAGATGCCGAAGACTGCAAACGATATAATAAAATTTTAACGGACTTGACCAAAATTAACATTAACTATAAAACCAACTAAAGTTATCATATTCCGTAAAAAATCAAGTTATAGGAAACTTTAGTAGTGCTCTGAAATATATGCAACATAAAGAAAATCTCTTAGAAACAAAAATTATGCAATTATTCGAAATTATAAATAAATTGATTGTTGAAGACTTCGTATCCGCAGATGGTATTTTCGACCAATTAATCATACTCTACAATTTTATCCTGAACATATTATTAATTAATTGCGTAACATTTTGTAAACTTAAAACCATGCATTCAAATATAAATCCAACCAAATAAATTATTATCGGAAATCCAAATAATATTAGACCATTATAAAATGCAATTACCATTTGAACCAAAACTAAAAAATGTTTTAAATATTAGGAATTATTAAAAGCTAACTGAAAAATTGAATCCTCTCAAATAATCTACTTTATATCAATTCTTATTAACTATGAAACTAATTTCGATCTTTATCATTTAACCTCAACCTCAACTAATATGGATCAGAATTTGTTTGAATTATCCTATATTCAAAGTATGTTTTAAAAACAGACATTCCTATAAGCGACATGTGTATTCAAAGTAGAAATATCGGTGCTCCAACAAATTTCACGTTCACAACAATCCTGCATGCCAAGCAGAAATGTCAATCTTGTATAGTTTAACTTTCATTCCCCTAGATAGATATGTTAATATCTAATCAGTGTAGGTTCAGAACTCAAATTGTTATGACATAAATAATTGTTTGTAGTAATAAATAAACTTAGATTAATTGTGTAGGAATCCAAACAATGTTAGTTAGGTGCCCCTAAAGTTAACGGTCCACCCCTGCAGACTAAGGTAAAACTGAGGGCACAAATTCTTTCGTTTTACATAGCAAAGATATGTCCCCTAAAAAATTCAAGTCTCGCAAAAAGTACACGGTATGAAGCGCGAATTACCGCTCGAATCACCTGTATCAACATAATGTTTAATCATCGATCTTGTATCTCACTTCTTGTCTTTTGTCGCAAACAGCTTCTAAGAGCACAAAAATATCCTAGTTTTTTACATTCGTTTTCCACAATGTGAGATAAATGTACTGAATTAGTAGCATTTAAGTAGTATATACAGTTAATAGTACTATCTTTACCACTATAGTTAGTATCTAGTTTTAAAACTATTCTTTAAATTATCTTTAGTACTATTTTCAAAACTTGTTTGTATTATCGTATACTAATAATGCTGACTATCGATAGACTATCGATTCATCGATAGTATACGGATAATAGTATCGAACTATCGATAAATGAAATAATCGATAGTGTTTCATCTTTAGTTTATAAGTTATATTTTTCATGGTTGTATAATATTCTGTAATTGAATTTTTTGTTCTGTAGAATAATTAGAAATTAATAAATAAATAGGAATCATTAGGAACTATTAATGTGATAATGAGTAAAATGACGCAATGGTTTATACTTCTTTTTTCTATTTCGATGTTCTTATAGCTCTATAAACGCACTGAAAACACGTTGCTAAGGAGATCTATAAGTGCACTGTTTTTGGCGCTTTTTATTTTGTAGGTCTGATATGAATGCTCTTAAATCTGGCAGATGAAAATTGTAAATTGTCGGTGTTGAATTATTACTAACAGAATATGCTAGAATTTGATAAAACTGAAAACATTCATTATACAGAAAAAATGTTGATTATTTGTCAAAAAATATGATATTTCAATTGTCTGTGTTATAGAAGCGCTACCAACACGAATGATAAAAACACCAATTTATATTTTTGACGAGTCGCAGTTTTTAAAAATCTAACAGAATTATAAAATTACCCCAATAGAAAAAATTGTATAAAGAACACGTTTCGTAAGGCCTGTTAACGCACTCGTCCTTTGTAAAACTAGCCGCAGAGCGGCTCTTTTCCCAAATTTGGACTCGTGCGGTAACAGATTGCCTTATGAAACTAGTTCTTTAATATACTATTAATCTACTGCGTGACAATAAAGTAATTAAATTATCATAAATATAGATGAAATTAATTTTCCTTTTTATTTACAGCTGTGAAATGCAATGACAATGATACAATTTTAAAGACACTAACTGCTCTAGGAGCGGGATTTGATTGCAGTTCTAAACTTGAAATTGACAAAGTATTGAAATTAGGTGTTAGTACGGATCGCATCATTTTTTCCCATACAACAAAGCTAATATCATATATTCAACATGCTGCTACTTTCAACGTTTCTTTGATGACTTTCGATAATGAACAAGAACTCTACAAAATTAAGAAATATTATCCAGATTCTAAGTAAGTTTTTCATATGATATTTATTTCTTAATTAAATAGCTAATATGTTATGCCATGTTTGGTATTTTGATTTGTTTTGTACGGTGTTTAATATATTTTTGTTCAGTTATTCTTGATCAGTATAAAAATAAGTTCAGTTGTATTATAATATGAAAGATGAATGGGCGTGCGCTAAATTAATAATTAAGTATTACTGAAAACAACTGTTTATTCAAAAAACTCTTAGTACAATAAAAACAATATCTCGTAGTCTTTTTTAGTAAGTAAGTATGAGTGAAACGCACTCAGTGACAAATCCATGTAGAATCAACAATTAGTAGTAAATATTATATTTAGTTAGGTTTGGTGACAATCGGTTATTTACACACTTCAGTAGCATAATCGCATAATCAGAATATTTCAATTAACACACTCAGAATCGACGTCTGCATTATCTCATAACATTCGATACCTTTTATATCTCGTTGGTAACCTGGTCAGGGCTACTACAGCACACGAGGCTGCTCGCTGCATGTTGGCGATCTGACTAGAAAACCGCTACGGTACTCAGCTGCTTGCTCCCAGTGGTGGCTAGTCATGACAACATTACAGTACAAAGCTGCTTACTGAACGTTGAGCGTGAACCACAAGCTTCATACTCGGCTAAAACCGCCGCAAGTTTTCACACATGCATAAACCTTTCGTATCTCGTTGGTACACCTGGTTAGGGTTACTTCAGCAGACAGCTGCTGCACGTTGTCGGTCTGACTAGGAAATCTGCTACAGTACTCAGCTGCTTCCTGCACGTTGGGAGTCAACAACGATCTGCATGTGCATACACACCCGGGCACGGCCATTATAAACACTTATATTTTCAACATCTCAACAATACTCAACTGACATATACAAGGAGGAAATCACAAATATACAAGGAAGATACATATCGTCCATATAAGTTCAATACTCTCGACAATAGTTAAAACTCATCAACAAATAATGATGGATACCTCACTACAGCAGAATGGATTCTTAATCACTAATATTAATCACAATAATACAATAGTAAAACCAACCTTTCTCGTTGAACAATCAAATCAAACTGAAAATAATAATGATCAAATAAATCAGGCGGCAGGGTTGTCATGTGATTCCACGCCTGATTATATTAATATAAATTAAGAATACACAATACCACCTCATTAAAAAAAAATATCCGTGACAGTAAAAATACTTATTTTTGTATCAAGGACATTATGAAGAAGTTTATAACCGAGGGTATAAACATTAAGTAATGCCTGTGGTGTCTCACTACTCTTTATAATTTAATGGATCAGAAAATTTAAATAAAATTTTGCAAATTAGTCCATGAATGCGGTATTTAGGCAGCTTGTAAGATATATACAACATGTTTTTGTATAGACTAGTTGCCAATAATACTATAGCAACACTTGTGCCCGGTTTTTCAGTAACAGTTTAAACTTAAGTTCAGCTGAACCTTGAACTTGGACCTGAACTTTTTTTTCTTTATAACCTATCAAATTGAACTGGTTCTGCTGAACCTTAATTGAATGTAAAAATAATTTTTTAGTGTTGTGTAATTTGGTATTCTGAGAAAATATCAACGATCTGTCATCATAATTTTTTTTCGTGAAGGAAACTAAAATGGCAGCGAATTTTTTTACTGATGAAATCGAACTGTTAGTGGATTAGAAACAGAACAGTGTTGGGAGGAAATTTAACAATATTAGCGGCAAAGTTCATTAGTTTTTAGGAAGAAATACGAAAATTTGAAGAAAAGAACAAAAGTTCTACTAATAAAATCTATAATTAATGAAGACAATTTAAATAAAAATATTGAACATAAGGGCGCAAAATTTATTAGAATAAAGATATTTGAAGAAAAGAGAACATGATACGCATATGGATATAAAAAGATTGGAAAAGGAAAATTTAGAATTAGAAATACAATTAAAAAAGCAGCAATTAAATGTAATTAATAACTAATATGTAGGCATTTGCAGTTCATAACTTAATTTATTTGATAATATTAATTTTAATTGTATTATAAATTAAAATTTGAATTTAACATACTATGAAAATAATATATAATATAATTTCTTGTTCTGTTATCTGGGCCAACTCGGTACCTATTATTATTGCCATTTACTACGGAATTAACAGCTAACTCAACTTCTTCGTTAATAATCACAAGCGATATTGTGTAGTACAGTTGTAGCGACAACATATCTTCCACTAGGTACTTAATTTTAGCCTAATACCAATTGGAAGTACAGGGAACCTACGTTTCCATACTCCGTACTGCCTCTCCACAGTATTTCTAGTCCTAATATGGCGCTCGTTGTCTAAATTTTCAGCAGAACTTTGGGGATTTAATAGCGGAGTTAGTAAAATATTTATTGTTTTATACCCATTATCGCACGACAATAATTAATTTTCCATTTGGCCATTATCAATAAAAATGTATAACATTTTCATCATTTGAAGATTTCATTTTGATAAAATTATAAATTACCTGTATCTTCTAGTATTTAATTTTAGCCTAAAACCATTTGCAAGTACAGGGAGTCATCGCTTCCATACTCCGTACTGCCGCTCTACAGTATTTCTAGTCTTGATATGATGCTCGATGTATAAATTTTCGGCAGGTTTTAATAGTGGAGTTAATAAAATATAGCCATGTTCAAATAAAAATTAATAACATCTTCACCTGAAGATTTCATTTTGATAAAATTATAAATAATTTGTGACAAGTAAACGTCTATAAATACAGTGAAACAGTCGTTTAATTTATTATAATAACAATGTAGGCGACGGTTGAACTTGACTTAAACCAAGTAAAATGACGGTTCAGGTTCAAGACAAATTTGAACTGAGTTTAATGTTTAAACTGCACTGAAAAACACTTTGAACCTTGAACTTGAACTTGAACCGATTTTTGAGTTTAACCCGGCACTGAAAAACTGGGCATTACTCGTCTTAGGGTATATGTAGTATATAACGTACCTTGTAGTAACGTATTAATATACAACAATATGTTAGTAAGACAAAAAGATACAGCTATAAAAAAATTTTCCCTTCTTACCATTCATATGAGTGTCTTTCATTGTTTAAGTTTTTATGACTATCAATTAGGTACATTCTTCACTATCTTTTTTCCAGTTCCAGCATTTGTTGTTAGTTGGCTTCTATTTTCTTAGTTTCTTTTGTATTTTGCCTTTCTTTCTTGTTAGATCGTTGTTATTATAAATTTTACTTCCTTTTAGTTTTTTTTTATTATTATTATTATTATCTATTTATTTTCTTCTCAGCTTTCGAGTATAAGTAATGAGAAGGAAGCACCAGTCTTTGTTATCATACCATATCTCATTGTTATCTTAGATTTGATTCCTAGTTTCTTTTTAAAAAAACTAACTTCATCTTCTTTTGTTATGAAGATTTCTGTTATTACTATGTTTTTTTCTCGTTTTACGTCTTTCTTGTATTTCAAAATCGTTTACTGATATTTTTGTTTTATATATCTTTATTCATTTTCTCCAGTAGCTCGTCTCTACTTAGAAGAATTGCCTATTATGCTTGCCATTCTTTCATTTTCTTTTTTGGTTCACTTATTTCCTGTTTCATGAGTCTCATTGTCTTCTTTCATCGCAGCTAGTATTTCATTCATGTGGTTGCTTTCTTTTCTTATCTCTGTAATTTCGCCCATAAGCTGTTTCAATATTTCTTTTATTCATCCATTTCGTTATTTTGACTTTTTGTACGTATTAGTACAAGCTTTTTGCTATCTATATTCATTGCAAACCACTAAGATGTCAAGAAATCAGATCGACGTTATAGAGACATGGTTTCCTACCACTTAACTCTAACACGTTATCAACTTATCTTTTTTATCTATTTGCTATTTACATAATCGTAAGCGTTATAGTTGAATTTGTTTTGAACTCATTGCGACTATCTCTCATATTAACCACCTTAAACGCGGGCAAATTTGTCGATATTAACGACGTTCTGTGATGTAATTCGTTAAATCTTACCAGTCCGAACCATTCAATGTTGACGATTTTACGGTATTGGAGGCCATAACTGACGTATTCAATACGACGAATTTTTGTTTTTTTTTTTGTTTCACGAGGTTTAACTGCCAAAAATTCTGAAACATTTGTGACGTGTTTTGGTGGACATGTCACCAAAAGGATGGCGTCGGTGTGCTCGGGCGCCCATCGAACGCATAGCATAGTCGGAGTATGCATGGTAAAAAATATAGTAAAACACAAATTAGTGCTGTAACAGATTTAAGTACGTTTATTACTTCACGCTGTTTACAGCCCTGCCAAAGAACTTGATGGTACTTGGCGAACCAAGCCAGAACAGCTGGAAGACGGGAATAGATATCTGGGTTGAGGTTGACGCGAAGCCTCATGATGGCGACGAGGTCCGGAGCGGGTTGTCTGCCCGCGGGCATGATGTCGGACGGTGCCGAGATATTCCCCGATATATCGCAGACGTGGTGCCGGCTTTCGGTGATTCGATCGACGCGACGATGACGCCGTCGCAACGTTGAATAATGCGGGAGGTTGCACGTTCGCCGTGAACGGAAGATGTGAACGGTGCCAGGCACGACTCATGGAGAGACGTCAACTGGACAGCCGCAAATGCTGCCGAGAACTCGAAACAGCGTCGAGACGCCAGTTGAGTAACCCACACAAGTCGCACTACCACAGCTACAGGGATAAGGTGAGGGGACGAGGTTGGCTTCTAGGAAAACATGTGTACTTGCAACAGGAGACATAGGATGCCGGCATTAACGTGACACTGTCACGTGTTGTGACGTAAAAACAGCCGTTTGGGGTGCGATCACTTCACCACCTACAAAATTAACTTTTTTTTAGGACAAGTTTTGTAAGATTTGTTTTTTTGTTATACGCTTTGGTTGTAAACAATTATTTAAAGTTTTCTGTGTTGAATTTATCGTTTATTTATTATTTATGACAAATCTAATACAATATAATTATAGTTCATAACTAATAAAATAAATAATAAATAAACATACATGTTTATTATTACATACAAACGATAAATTTAACACAGAAAACTTTAAATAATTGTTTACAACCAAAGCGTATAAATAAATAAGAATCAATCTTATCAAATTTCGGCCCAAAAAAAAAAAATAGTTAATTTTGTCGATGGCAAAGTGATTGCAGCCCAAACAGCAGTTTTTACTTCACAACACGTTAAATACATGAGTGCCCGCATACTATTGTCGCAAAATCTCGAGACAACGTCGCGTCGACAGTACGACGACACTTACTTTTAGCCACGGCACAGTGGAGGGACGGGGACTAGGAAAAAGAGAAGTAGATATGCTCGGCGGAGAGTCACGCACAACAATTGCGGAGGTTTTCCCGAGAACTCAGATAGGCGTCGCGACGACGCTGGCTCTGTGGAGTCGCACTTCAGGCGTAACAAACAACGGAGACGTCGCGATAGCACGTGAACCTACGAAATCTCGGGGAGTGCGTACGCAATGGACGGGCGAAGAAAATAACAAAATCAAAGTTACCTAAAACGGTACTTGCCGATGATGGTCGGAACCAGGTCGAAAATCGTTGCGGCGTTGGGCAAACGGTACGGTATGGAGATTTTGGGACCAAATAGTGAACACTCCTAGGAAAGTAAGCACTTTTTCAAATAGTATAATAATGAATCAAACAAACAAAAATATTATGATTTGTTCATATGTTTTTGTCATAGCACGCTGATTCTGTTGGATTTTAATTAAAGTAATGTCAATTTAATATACATTTTTGGCAAAAATTTTGTAAAGTAATGTAAAAAATACTGTGTCGAATAAGTAATAAAAATAGGTTCCTATTAAAATAAGAAAGTTGCATCACGTATTTTGAGAACCACAGGTCGAAAAAAATTTGTTAATAATTTTGTAATGCACGTAAAATATTTGCTAAGTTAATCAACCTTGTAGCTCTTATAGTTCTCGAGATAGCAATGATGGCACGACTATTGAACACCTTGTTTAGGGTGGATCGAAAAAAATATATTTGAGACGAGTAGTGAAAAAGAGATAGTTTTTGTGATTCTATGAAGGGCGAGACCATTCAAGTTATATAGGTACGAGTATGTATTTGTGTGTATTTTTTTTGGTACACAAATTACTCCTGGAACCTAAAGCTTTCAGTTAAGTCCATCGGGATCGTCTTTTGATGAGAAGAAAGCTCGATTTAAGCCGGTACCTTAAATCGGCGAAAAACGCGAGACCATTACTACAGTAATGAATAAGTTACAAATGGCTTTTAAACCACTCTTCGTATAAATTTAGCAACTAAAAATTACCGTAAGCTCAGCAAGTAAATCTTTATTTTTTTTGGGTCTACTTGTCGACCTTTTATTATAACAGTAAATCCGAGGCGTTTCCTGAGGCGGTTACGGGTTGAAACAATATTGTTCATAATAATTTAACACCTAAAGTTGTCTGTTAAAATAAATAAAATAATGAATAAAAAAATTATTTTGATAGTTTTGACATATGAAACATTTGATTAATTTTGTTTTAATTCCATGGCTATAGTTTTGAAGTATTTTTTGCTTAAAATAATTAGGAAAGCAGGAAATAACGAAATTATGATTTTACATGTTAAAATCCTATGTTCGAGAGTTGCAGTCACCACTCTGTGTATATACGAGTCCTGTCTCACGTCAGTTGACCCGAATCTTATTTTTTATTCAAAATTTAAATAATACTAAAAACGCAGATATCTGACATTTACTAAATGCTACAATTAATTTTCAACATTTTTAACTAAATTTAACATTAACTATATCTTGATTTTTATCTTGAAGAATGAAATAAAAGTTACTTATTATTTAAAACAAATTTTATTATTATAAAATTTTTGTATAAAACTAAAAAGTTTTAGTTAATATATAAATGTTTACTTCCTGTTCCAATGGCTGTCATTCCAAGATGCATGTATATCAATAACATACTAGTATATGTCGCATTAAAATTTCATATAATTTTCTTGCATACTACACGAGAAAATAAGATTCGGGTCAACTGATGTGAGACAGGCCTCGTATATATATATATATAGTCCAAGGAAAATTTTGAGCCCTTTAGAGACCTTTTATGTCTAAAATTGAAATGTGCGCGAGGGGTGGCTGGTTTGACAAATATTGCCCCATATATATCTCTATATATATATATATATATATATATATATATATATATATATATAGAGATATATATGGGGCAATATTTGTCAAACCAGCCACCCCTCGCGCACATTTCAATTTTAGACATAAAAGGTCTCTAAAGGGCTCAAAATTTTCCTTGGACTATATATATATATATACGAGGCCTGTCTCACATCAGTTGACCCGAATCTTATTTTCTCGTGTAGTATGCAAGAAAATTATATGAAATTTTAATGCGACATATACTAGTATGTTATTGATATACATGCATCTTGGAATGACAGCCATTGGAACAGGAAGTAAACATTTATATATTAACTAAAACTTTTTAGTTTTATACAAAAATTTTATAATAATAAAATTTGTTTTAAATAATAAGTAACTTTTATTTCATTCTTCAAGATAAAAATCAAGATATAGTTAATGTTAAATTTAGTTAAAAATGTTGAAAATTAATTGTAGCATTTAGTAAATGTCAGATATCTGCGTTTTTAGTATTATTTAAATTTTGAATAAAAAATAAGATTCGGGTCAACTGACGTGAGACAGGACTCGTATATACACAGAGTGGTGACTGCAACTCTCGAACATAGGATTTTAACATGTAAAATCATAATTTCGTTATTTCCTGCTTTCCTAATTATTTTAAGCAAAAAATACTTCAAAACTATAGCCATGGAATTAAAACAAAATTAATCAAATGTTTCATATGTCAAAACTATCAAAATAATTTTTTTATTCATTATTTTATTTATTTTAACAGACAACTTTAGGTGTTAAATTATTATGAACAATATTGTTTCAACCCGTAACCGCCTCAGGAAACGCCTCGGATTTACTGTTATAATAAAAGGTCGACAAGTAGACCCAAAAAAAATAAAGATTTACTTGCTGAGCTTACGGTAATTTTTAGTTGCTAAATTTATACGAAGAGTGGTTTAAAAGCCATTTGTAACTTATTCATTACTGTAGTAATGGTCTCGCGTTTTTCGCCGATTTAAGGTACCGGCTTAAATCGAGCTTTCTTCTCATCAAAAGACGATCCCGATGGACTTAACTGAAAGCTTTAGGTTCCAGGAGTAATTTGTGTACCAAAAAAAATACACACAAATACATACTCGTACCTATATAACTTGAATGGTCTCGCCCTTCATAGAATCACAAAAACTATCTCTTTTTCACTACTCGTCTCAAATATATTTTTTTCGATCCACCCTAAACAAGGTGTTCAATAGTCGTGCCATCATTGCTATCTCGAGAACTATAAGAGCTACAAGGTTGATTAACTTAGCAAATATTTTACGTGCATTACAAAATTATTAACAAATTTTTTTCGACCTGTGGTTCTCAAAATACGTGATGCAACTTTCTTATTTTAATAGGAACCTATTTTTATTACTTATTCGACACAGTATTTTTTACATTACTTTACAAAATTTTTGCCAAAAATGTATATTAAATTGACATTACTTTAATTAAAATCCAACAGAATCAGCGTGCTATGACAAAAACATATGAACAAATCATAATATTTTTGTTTGTTTGATTCATTATTATACTATTTGAAAAAGTGCTTACTTTCCTAGGAGTGTTCACTATTTGGTCCCAAAATCTCCATACCGTACCGTTTGCCCAACGCCGCAACGATTTTCGACCTGGTTCCGACCATCATCGGCAAGTACCGTTTTAGGTAACTTTGATTTTGTTATTTTCTTCGCCCGTCCATTGCGTACGCACTCCCCGAGATTTCGTAGGTTCACGTGCTATCGCGACGTCTCCGTTGTTTGTTACGCCTGAAGTGCGACTCCACAGAGCCAGCGTCGTCGCGACGCCTATCTGAGTTCTCGGGAAAACCTCCGCAATTGTTGTGCGTGACTCTCCGCCGAGCATATCTACTTCTCTTTTTCCTAGTCCCCGTCCCTCCACTGTGCCGTGGCTAAAAGTAAGTGTCGTCGTACTGTCGACGCGACGTTGTCTCGAGATTTTGCGACAATAGTATGCGGGCACTCATGTATTTAACGTGTTGTGAAGTAAAAACTGCTGTTTGGGCTGCAATCACTTTGCCATCGACAAAATTAACTATTTTTTTTTTTTGGGCCGAAATTTGATAAGATTGATTCTTATTTATTTATACGCTTTGGTTGTAAACAATTATTTAAAGTTTTCTGTGTTAAATTTATCGTTTGTATGTAATAATAAACATGTATGTTTATTTATTATTTATTTTATTAGTTATGAACTATAATTATATTGTATTAGATTTGTCATAAATAATAAATTAACGATAAATTCAACACAGAAAACTTTAAATAATTGTTTACAACCAAAGCGTATAACAAAAAAACAAATCTTACAAAACTTGTCCTAAAAAAAAGTTAATTTTGTAGGTGGTGAAGTGATCGCACCCCAAACGGCTGTTTTTACGTCACAACACGTGACAGTGTCACGTTAATGCCGGCATCCTATGTCTCCTGTTGCAAGTACACATGTTTTCCTAGAAGCCAACCTCGTCCCCTCACCTTATCCCTGTAGCTGTGGTAGTGCGACTTGTGTGGGTTACTCAACTGGCGTCTCGACGCTGTTTCGAGTTCTCGGCAGCATTTGCGGCTGTCCAGTTGACGTCTCTCCATGAGTCGTGCCTGGCACCGTTCACATCTTCCGTTCACGGCGAACGTGCAACCTCCCGCATTATTCAACGTTGCGACGGCGTCATCGTCGCGTCGATCGAATCACCGAAAGCCGGCACCACGTCTGCGATATATCGGGGAATATCTCGGCACCGTCCGACATCATGCCCGCGGGCAGACAACCCGCTCCGGACCTCGTCGCCATCATGAGGCTTCGCGTCAACCTCAACCCAGATATCTATTCCCGTCTTCCAGCTGTTCTGGCTTGGTTCGCCAAGTACCATCAAGTTCTTTGGCAGGGCTGTAAACAGCGTGAAGTAATAAACGTACTTAAATCTGTTACAGCACTAATTTGTGTTTTACTATATTTTTTACCATGCATACTCCGACTATGCTATGCGTTCGATGGGCGCCCGAGCACACCGACGCCATCCTTTTGGTGACATGTCCACCAAAACACGTCACAAATGTTTCAGAATTTTTGGCAGTTAAACCTCGTGAAACAAAAAAAAAAACAAAAATTCGTCGTATTGAATACGTCAGTTATGGCCTCCAATACCGTAAAATCGTCAACATTGAATGGTTCGGACTGGTAAGATTTAACGAATTACATCACAGAACGTCGTTAATATCGACAAATTTGCCCGCGTTTAAGGTGGTTAATATGAGAGATAGTCGCAATGAGTTCAAAACAAATTCAACTATAACGCTTACGATTATGTAAATAGCAAATAGATAAAAAAGATAAGTTGATAACGTGTTAGAGTTAAGTGGTAGGAAACCATGTCTCTATAACGTCGATCTGATTTCTTGACATCTTAGTGGTTTGCAATGAATATAGATAGCAAAAAGCTTGTACTAATACGTACAAAAAGTCAAAATAACGAAATGGATGAATAAAAGAAATATTGAAACAGCTTATGGGCGAAATTACAGAGATAAGAAAAGAAAGCAACCACATGAATGAAATACTAGCTGCGATGAAAGAAGACAATGAGACTCATGAAACAGGAAATAAGTGAACCAAAAAAGAAAATGAAAGAATGGCAAGCATAATAGGCAATTCTTCTAAGTAGAGACGAGCTACTGGAGAAAATGAATAAAGATATATAAAACAAAAATATCAGTAAACGATTTTGAAATACAAGAAAGACGTAAAACGAGAAAAAAACATAGTAATAACAGAAATCTTCATAACAAAAGAAGATGAAGTTAGTTTTTTTAAAAAGAAACTAGGAATCAAATCTAAGATAACAATGAGATATGGTATGATAACAAAGACTGGTGCTTCCTTCTCATTACTTATACTCGAAAGCTGAGAAGAAAATAAATAGATAATAATAATAATAATAAAAAAAAACTAAAAGGAAGTAAAATTTATAATAACAACGATCTAACAAGAAAGAAAGGCAAAATACAAAAGAAACTAAGAAAATAGAAGCCAACTAACAACAAATGCTGGAACTGGAAAAAAGATAGTGAAGAATGTACCTAATTGATAGTCATAAAAACTTAAACAATGAAAGACACTCATATGAATGGTAAGAAGGGAAAATTTTTTTATAGCTGTATCTTTTTGTCTTACTAACATATTGTTGTATATTAATACGTTACTACAAGGTACGTTATATACTACATATACCCTAAGACGAGTAATGCCCAGTTTTTCAGTGCCGGGTTAAACTCAAAAATCGGTTCAAGTTCAAGTTCAAGGTTCAAAGTGTTTTTCAGTGCAGTTTAAACATTAAACTCAGTTCAAATTTGTCTTGAACCTGAACCGTCATTTTACTTGGTTTAAGTCAAGTTCAACCGTCGCCTACATTGTTATTATAATAAATTAAACGACTGTTTCACTGTATTTATAGACGTTTACTTGTCACAAATTATTTATAATTTTATCAAAATGAAATCTTCAGGTGAAGATGTTATTAATTTTTATTTGAACATGGCTATATTTTATTAACTCCACTATTAAAACCTGCCGAAAATTTATACATCGAGCATCATATCAAGACTAGAAATACTGTAGAGCGGCAGTACGGAGTATGGAAGCGATGACTCCCTGTACTTGCAAATGGTTTTAGGCTAAAATTAAATACTAGAAGATACAGGTAATTTATAATTTTATCAAAATGAAATCTTCAAATGATGAAAATGTTATACATTTTTATTGATAATGGCCAAATGGAAAATTAATTATTGTCGTGCGATAATGGGTATAAAACAATAAATATTTTACTAACTCCGCTATTAAATCCCCAAAGTTCTGCTGAAAATTTAGACAACGAGCGCCATATTAGGACTAGAAATACTGTGGAGAGGCAGTACGGAGTATGGAAACGTAGGTTCCCTGTACTTCCAATTGGTATTAGGCTAAAATTAAGTACCTAGTGGAAGATATGTTGTCGCTACAACTGTACTACACAATATCGCTTGTGATTATTAACGAAGAAGTTGAGTTAGCTGTTAATAATATATCTCTATATATATATATATATATATATATATATATATATATATATATATATATATATATATATATATATATATATATATATATATATATATATATATAGTGTGTTCATTCAAAACCCGAACATAGGCTTATAATATAATTAATTGAGTAAGCTGTTGGCACTTGTTGAAACATGTTTGATAAAAAAATAGTAAATAAAAAACACTTGGTTGTTTCAAAGAAAAATTTATATTTAATACTTGATGCGCATTTCGGTTTTTACACCATCGTCAGAAGTGACGAAAAGTTCAACATCGATGTTGAACTTTTCGTCACTTCTGACGATGGTGTAAAAACCGAAATGCGCATCAAGTATTAAATATAAATTTTTCTTTGAAACAACCAAGTGTTTTTTATTTACTATTTTTTTATAGGCTTATAACATGTGATATCAGTTTTTTGATGCGCATTGCTTCCCAATTAATTTTACAGGAAAATACTTCAAATAAAAGTTGTAGAGAATAAAATTACGAATTTTTCTATATAAAACACATTTCATTTGTGTATTTCATCAAAGCGCAAAACTTAATTAAAGATTTGTAATATTCGTAAAAATAAAGCTATCCATGAAAAAAATTCTACTGTCAAAAATTTTTACAGTAGAAAATTGTTTAAATTTTTTCATGGATACCAAACCGTCCTATCCTTTAATGTGGAACAGACCACCGACTACACCCCGGGACATCTGTGTATTCCACCGAGTTAAACCGATCCATCTTGTGTTACCCTCTTTTTATAGTACTTGTGCGAAGGCTTTAGATCTTACTTCAGCAATGCCCGTGAGAAAAATCCGAGGCACCTCCGGTCGTAACGTTTGTGTTTTCTCCCGGGCTACCTCCGTCCGTCTCGTGCTATCTTTCTTTTTTTGCTACTTGTATGAAAGCACCCAGTCTTTGTCCCCGAGCTACCCCGTCCGTCTCGTGGCACCTTCCTTTTTTCATACTTGTGCGAAAATAAAAAATGTTACTTCAGTAAGGCCCGAAAGAACTATCCAAGGCAACTGCGGTCATAACGTTTTTGTTTTCTTCCGAGGTACCTCCGCCCGTCCCATGCCACCTTCATTTTTTGGTACATTCCAATAAATGGGGTAGCACGAACACTAAAAACATTTACAAAACATTTACTCAGCAGATTTATCAGATAATAAAACCTCGTCAAACGTTTCATCCTAAAATACCACTCTCGCTTCTACCGCATTCATAGATCCTTCCATATAAGCTCATTTACACATCACATTTGAAATCATTATCAAACAAAAAACTTTAATCACATCTGTTCAATCACTCCTATTTATTTTTCATTAATATTTCTTCAACGTGCGTTACATATGCGCAAATCATCTCAAATTATTCTCACTTACTTCTCTAACAACGGATCAACATCGAATCTACAAAGATTTGAAACGAAAAGAACGATAGCCTACGCTTGTATTCGACAGAAAATTCTACACAATTCAGTAACTGAAAATGAAACAAAAAGATAAGAAAGAAAGAGAGTGTCCCCCTGCGCTTATTTTTGAAAGTAACTTGCACACAATTGCAATTTACATTTTATGAAGATCAGAAAACGAATAAAAAGATAGGCAGGAAGAGAATTCCACACAATTGCAAGTAAACACTATAATTAAATTACTAAATAACGAAACTAAAATCAAGAATCCTGCAATTGTCTTAAGTCTTCAGATTCATTCCGTAATTATTCTTCGCCAAACGAGCCTATCCTGACACACCACTTTAGCTTCAATAATATTAATAATTTCTTTCCTACGGGCTCATTTGTTTCTTAAAAACGGAAATTTTCGTTTTCGCAACTATCCCTTATATCTGTTTATTTATTCATAGGTCGTGCAAGCAGTTTTTCACCCCTAATTTCACCAACATGAACCTGTTTCACTAATCTCTCATTCGACATACGTTCCACATGCACAAATCATCTCAACTGACTTATACCCATTTTTCGAAATACGTTCTTCTCAATCTCATCATATACCAATATATTATGGACACGATCTCTTCTAGTATAACCACACATACCGCAAATATCTCATTTTCATAGCAGTTATACACCGTTCATGTTTCCACATCTACACCCAACATTCACAACAATATATCAATGTAGGCACTAAAATGTCATTATAAACACTCAATTGAGCATATCTGGTTAAAGTCACATTTAGAGCAAAGGTACCCAGAGTATACTGTAACGAATATAAAGCTAGTCAGTCGAGAGCGTTCCAGAAACCTTCTCGGGAACAAGAGCGTTGCAGCGGGACCACACAGATGCATGGAGCTCGCTCACATATTTGAGTGTGCGGTGGGAAAGCGAGAGGAGATTATTCTGGAACTCTTCTGCGAACGACAGTATAAAAGCGAAGACTCGGCTCGAGGCAGTTCAGTTGACAGTAGACTTTGAACGCGTGCGGTTAGAGAGCGAGAGGGGAAATTCTGGAAATCTTCTAGAAGTCGGACGGGAGTATAAAAGCGGAGCGGACGGTTTAAGTTAGTCAGTTTTGCGACTTCGAACGTGTTACATAAAAACGTTATAATACAATACGTGCATCCCGCATATACACTTCTTTAAATCTCTCGACAACATACTAACCAAATACACAAACTTATTCCCTGATAGTAACATTCCACAGTCATAATTGATGGCAGAACTAATCATTATAACCAATAATACTATTTATAGTTCAGAATTACCAATAGTATCGGTAGCACTATTGATTGTGACTATCGGCTTTTCTGTATTAACGATCTTTAGTACCTATGTCCTTTTCTTAGATTTTTTTTTCTTTTCATATAGCTATTTTTTAATTAAAATTATTTAAAAGATGTCTTCGATTTTATATTTTTGCTTTTATATACTTTAGTAATTTAACTAACTTTATATCTATTATAGTTCTCGAGATCTTAATGTCCAAATAACAAGTAATATTTATAAATGCCGTTATCTAAATTCCTCTAAAATCTTACGTCGTAGCAATAAGAAATGTCATTAAACCGAAAAATATATTATTTGCTTCTAGAATATCACACAATCGAAGGAACGTTAAGCTGACACAACCATTACATAATTAAACAAAAACTATCAGAAAAATTAGTACTCATTATTTACTAATTAATTGCCAAAGAACGAAATTTATTAGTGCTATCTTTTAAAAAATAAGTGGGCTTGTGTCAGCTTATGCGTTAAGCTAGCACAGCCACACAAAAATAAATAAAAATAGCAAAGCACCATAAAAATAATTGTTTACTAATTAATTACTCTTTAATTACTATTTAATTATCAATTAATTATTAATTAATTGTTGAAATAAGTTGGATCGTCCACCTGAGATCCGGAGAAGTAACGGAGATGGAAAATGGATCTACGGAGAACGGAGATGCTTCGGAGAAAATTACTCGCACATAACCAGTTCTAATGCATTTTAGACTGTATTAATCGATCAATCAAAAACGAAACTCGAGTTTCGAATTAATTACTCGCACACAACGAGTTGTAATGCATTTTATAATGCATTACTCGATCAATCAATATTGAAATTTGAGTTTCGAATTAATTACTTAAGTACAGCCAGTTTTAATGACTATCGTAATATTGAAACTGGAGTTTCAAATTAATGACTCAAGCACAACCAGTTGCAATGAATTTTATAATGCATTAATCCATCAATCAATATTGAAACTCGAGTTTCGAATTAATTACTCGAGTACAACCAGTTGTAATGCATATTATAATGCGTTAATCCATCAGTCAATATTGAAACTCGAGTTTCGAATTAATTACTCGAGCACAACCAGTTGTAATGCATTTTATAATGCATTAATTCATCAGTAAATATTGAAACTTGAGTATCGAATTAATTTCTCAAGCACAACTAGTTGTATTGCATATGATAATGCATTACTCGATGTGTACACCGAAACATCGATAAAATATAGTAGATTTTAAAGTGTATTTAATTTTTTCATCATACTAGTAACTAATTAACTGCTATTTTTAGATTGGTGTTACGATTTCGATGTGACGATCAAACAGCAATGGTAAAACTTGGATTGAAATTTGGCTGCGATCATAAAACCGAAGCTCCTATACTCTTGAAAATTGCTCGAGAACTCAATTTAAACGTAATCGGAGTTAGTTTTCACGTCGGTGCATGCAGTGGTAATCCGAAGATCTTTCGCAAAGCTTTATGCTATGCTAGAGAGATTTTTGATATAGCACAAAGGATTGGTTACAACTTTAATCTTTTGGATATTGGTGGTGGATATCCTGGCGAAACGGTTGATTCTATTGATATATTTGCGAAAATCATAAATGCTGCACTGATAGAATATTTCTCTGAGACCAGCGTCAAGGTTATTTCTGAGCCCGGAACATTTCTAGCAGCTACAAGTGGAACACTTGCTACAAATATTCATTCGTTCCGTACTGTTAAGCAGAATGATAATTCGGGAAATATAACTTGGCATAATATGTACTACTTGAATGACGGATATTATGGAAGTTTCAATCAATATGTACCACATAACTTTCCGTTGAATGTGGAACTCTTACAAGTAAGTTTTTTCAATTATATTGCTTTTAGTATAATAAATTAGTTTTTACTATAATTATATATATACATACAGGGTATTTAATATAGTTGTGCCACAAGGTTGGTTAAATTTTGTAAGTCTATTATAAAACTATGTATGTATATATACTAAAAATAAAATTAACCCTTAAGTCTTAATCAATATAAAGATAAATCTATATATATATATATATATATATATATATATATATATATATATATACATATATATATATATATATATATATATATATATATAATGTTAAACGAAAATAAATGTGTTTATTTAATGAATTAAAAATAATAATAAATAAAACTATTTCAAACTAATTAACACTACTAGAACAAAACTCAAACACTACTTATAAATATGCAGAGAATAATTTTGTTTATATTACGTTCACTAGAGCCTATTATTTATTTCACGATATTTATGTAACTGCATTCAAAGTCCACTGTCCACCAAACCAACTCGAGCCGACCGCTCCCGCTTTTTATATTCCCGTCCAAATTCTCGAAGTTTCCAGGAACGTCCCAGAATCTCCTCCTTCAACCGCACGCCCAGACATGCGAGCGAACTTTTATGCATTTGGGTGATCTCGCTGCAACGCTGATGTTCCCGAGAAGGTTTCTGGAACGCTCTTGGTTATCGAGAAGATTCTAGAACGTTCTCGACTGATTAGCTTTATATTCGCTACACTGCCCCCTCCTTAAAACTGTTTCGTCTCGGAACAGATGTTGATGGGTTGCAGAGAAGTTATGACGAAATCTGCAAGGCAAACCGTTGATGTATCCTGATGTCCTAAAGAAGTAACAATCCACAGTGCGATCTAATTTTGTTCTTCCTTTGGGGTCAAAGCTGCAGACAAGACTTTCAAGTCCTGTGCGGTGGAAGAGAATTTCTAACATATTCCTAATTATTCTCCACTCCAACCTATCTAGTCCACAACCCAATTTTGGTACTGCCAACTTCATAATGTCGTTATTTGAAAGATGTTCTCGCAAATCGGTCAGTGTCTCCCATAATAAACGATAGGTGGGCTTCTGAGATGATCGTGACTTGGTGACTGAATATTAAAGGTACCGTTTGTGTTCCGAGTTGTCTCGCAGTTGTAATGTTCTTCCAACAGATGGATGTTGATTGGCCAGTTCTTATAGCCATCCAAATTTCTTCTTAAAAACCGTAGCAATTCCTCGGGATATGTTTAAGTCTTCCGCCACACAGTGGGCAATGGAATACTCCAAAGGCATCAAGAACAGATCTCGATGTTATTCTTTTGTCACGCCGTACCGTACTTTATGACCGGTGGAATATTTCCCCATTAAGTCTCCAAATGAGAATTCAGATTCATTTCTTGAACGCAGCCAACATTTGCTGCACAAACATCATTAACTTCATTGTTATTTCTAGCAAAAGGGGCTAGTCGCGGATTCGCAGTCGGTATTTTCCTAATACGGTAGATAACGTCATTTATCTTCATCGCTTCATAGGGTCCCTCCCAGCCTGTTTGTAACTCCGGTGATAGACCACGACACTTCTGTGGATTATATAACCATACCGACTCTACAGGTTCATATCCTTTCTTTTCTGCCCTGATGTCATAATGATCTTTCATTTTGTCGCTTGAAGTTTGAATGATGGAACGAACTTGTTTGCGAATGTCGTTCATTCTTCTTCGTAAATCGGTGACATAATCTTCGCCAGCTAGATCTTCTTCGGGTTTACAACTAAATTTAAAATTGCACGGTAACCACAACTAACGTCCGAATACGATATTTGCGGGTGTTTGTCCTGTTTTGTTTGTCCACTTGCTGAAGTAGTCCATAACGACTATTAAATAGATTTTGCCATCATCAGTTTCTGGGAATGGTCCAGCCACGTCGATTGCAATGCGTTCAAATGGGTATCCTACGATGTACTGACGCATTGGGGCTCTTCGTTTTCTATGTGGCCCATTACTTGCAGCGCAAACTAAGCATTTCTGGCACCACTCTTTAACATCTTCTTTACAATTTAGCCAGTAAAATCGTTCTCGCAACGTCTCAGAAGTCTTGTTGACTCCAAGGTGTCCTCCAGCAGATCGGTCGTGAATTTCTTTCAATAATTCAGATACCCTGTTCGTAAGGATTAGTAACTGAGTTCTGTGCTCAGTACCTTCCGAATTCTCCAAAACACGTTTTAAGGAGACCCTTTTTAATTAATAAAGAGTACGATTCTACATTTTCGGAGTATGGTGCAACATCTTGCCAAATCGGTTTGTCCCCGTGTTTCTTCCATTTCATTATAATTTTTAAATACGGATCGTTTTCCTGATCTTTCCGCAATTCTTCCGGTTGCCATTTCTCATCGACTACTGTTGTTCTTAAAGCAGCAGCTTGCTTCTCTTCTACTCGGCAACAATGCTTGCATTCTTCGGAACACGGTCTCCTGGACTACGCGTCAGCATTACGATGGCTCGTTCTCACTCGATGTTCAAAGACAAAATCATATTCCTGCAACCTATCGATCCATCTGGCTACCTGACCTTCTGGATTCTTTAATTGTAATAGCCATATTAGTTCTTATCAGGAATCTTGTGCCGTATAAATATTTGTAGAAATGCTCAGCGGACTTCACAACTGCCAATAGCTCTTTTCTGGTGACGCAATAGTTCCTTTCCAATTTCGACAGTATTTTACTGAAGTAGGCGATAATATTTTAACGACCATTTTGTTCTTGAGAAAGGATGCCGCCAATCCCAACATTGCTGATATCTGTATCCAAAATGAATCTTCCTTCCGGAAGAGGATAACTTACGACTGGCGTGGTTGTCAGAGAATCCTTCAATTTTTCAAATGCTGTTTGAGAGTCATTTTCTCAAGAAAATTCTATACCTTCTTCAGTAAGCCGTGTCAGTGATTTGAAAATATTGGCAAATCCTTGTACGTATCGCCGATAGTAGGTTCATAAACCAAGGAATCTTCTTAATTTATGTATGTCCTTTGGTACTGGCCAGTCCTTTACAGCTTTTATTTTCTCTTCATTCACTGCAATTCCCTTACCAGAAACCACATGCCCGAGATAATGCACTTTCTCCTGATACAAGTTACACTTCTTCGGACTGGGCTTGAGACTTTCCTGTTTCAATCTTAGAAAAACTTCTTCCAAATTATTCATGTGATCCTCGAACGTTTTTCCAACCTCAATAAAATCATTGAGGTACACGAAACAGGTCTTCTATGACAGCCCAGCTAACACGGTTTCCATAAGTCTTTCAAATGTTGCAAGATCATTGAAAAGTCCAAATGGCATAATTATAAATTGCCGAATTCCTGTTCCGATGGTAAAATCTGTCTTTTCGCGGTCTTTCGGTTCCAAGTCATCTTGCCAGTATCCGCTTTTTAGGTCCAACTTAGAAAATATTTTTGACCCAGCCAACATATTCAGTGTATCGTATTTTCGGGGAAGTGGATAACTATCCTTTTTTGTCATATTGTTAAGTTGACAGTAATCTACACAGAATCGGGTTGATCCATCCTTCTTCTTCACTAATACCACTGGTGAAGCCCATGAAGGTTCAACCACGCCTTCTTTCTTCATTTCTTCAATTATTCTTTCATCTTCTTCACTCTTTGCCAGTGGTAATCGTCTTGCTTCTTGACCGATAAGTCTTGCATCTCCGGTATAGTTTTTATGCTGGACAACGTTCGTTCTGCCTTTGAATTTCTTGTCATATACAAAGATATCTTAATACTTGCTAATTAAGTTCTCTTCTTTGATTTTCTCGTCAAATGTCAGTCCGTGAAAAGATGTTGATATTTGATTGAATAAAGTATCTGAAATCTTGCAAGTTGGGGTTTTCTGAGCTACCATTGTTCTAATAATCGAAGATACGGATGAAAATTCCCCTACTATAGTACCTTGTTTAATTGTAACCGGATACTTATTTATGTTCATTATTCTAACTGGTATTACCTTGTTGGTCTTTACCAGTGATTTCCCAATCATCACTCCGCGACCAGTTTACTTCATCATCATTTCTGGGTTCCAGCTTGATAAAATTTCCTGCACAAAATTATCCTTCAAGTTGCGCTTCCACAATTGTCTCACTTCGCTCTGAAAGTACTACATCTTCGGTTACTAAAGCACGTGCAACTACGTCCTCTCGAGGTTTTAGTACGAGTTCTTCGTCATTTACCACTATTACGCTGTGCTTGAGGTCCAGTTTAAAACCATATTTTTCCATAACGTTCATCTTCGATTTAGGCTACCAACACACGATGTTTGAGGGAGGTGTTCCCGATGTTGATGGTCACATCTTATTCTCCTGATGATGTAGCTAGTTCTCCAGCAACATTTTAAGTGGCCTTCCATTAACGAGACCGAGCACGGATATGCTGTTGACTTGATGATGAAGAGACGCGACATACCCGATGGAATATGAGGCTACCAGATTTCAGGTCGACGACTGCCTCGTCCCATCAATCCGACTTAGCTTTTCTGACTCAGCTTCTGTTTTTTTTCGACGGCTTCTCACAAAACCTTCGCTGGTGTCCTAGTTAATCGCAGTGCCAGCAACGCATTTTCTTCTTGCTTCTAAGTACTTCGGTAGCGATTCGCCGTAGCTTCTTTTCTATATCTTCATTATTTTCGATCTTAATTGCGCTGCTAATTGATCGTACCCTAGATTGGCTACGCGAAGCTAGTTTTGCAGCTTATTGTTCAAAAGCATGAGATAGTGCATCGGCCAATGTTTTTGGTCGAGCCAATCTTAGTGCTTGCTGAATTTCGCTATCTCGGATTCTATAAATAAATGTTTGGATAGCAAAGCACTCTAATACGCTGTCCGGAGCTCTAGGATGTGCAAGGTGAACTAAGCGAGCAACGTCAGCTTCAAATTCTTGGAGATTCTCATTCGACCTCTGATATCGGTTACTTAATTGTATTTGATACACTTGTTCTAGGTGCGCATTTCCGTATCGCATATCTAAATGCTTAACCAACTGGTCGTAGTCTTCTTGCTCTTCTTGCTCTAGTATCTGTAAGATATCGACAGCATTTCCACGCAACGCTACTGTCAACTAAATTGCCTTCTCCCTGGATGACCAATCGTTAGCTTTTGCAGCAGCTTCAAATTGCCTTAAATAAATTGACCATGATGTCTTTCCATCGAATTCGGGTGTTTTTATACGAATTGGTGATACGGTTTCCTCTTTTGCTATTTTCCGTTCACCTGCTGCTTCTGTTTCAAGTACACTAGGACATAAATTCGATGATGGAATCGCTTTGAAAAATGTATCTTCTAGTTGTTCTATTTTTCTTTCATATTCGTCTTTTAATTCATTTAAATGCTCTTGTAACTTTTGTTCCAATTCGTCTTTAAGAATTCTAGAATTTTCTTCGGATATTCTAGAATACTCTTCTAAAGTTTGCTCCAAAGTTCTAGAATTTTATGCCAATTCTTGTTTAAAATTCTGGAACTTTCTTCTGATTTTCTAGAATATTCTTCTAACTTCTGTTCCAAAGTTCTAGAATTTTCTGCCAAATCTTTCTTCTAGGATTCTGGAACTTTCTTCTAACTTCTGTTCAAAAGTTCTAGAATTCTTTTCTAACTTTTGTTCCAAAATTCTACAATTTTCTGCCAAATCTTCTTTTAGAATTCTGAAACTTTCTTCTAACTTCTGTTCTAGGGTTCTAGAATTTTCTGCTAAATCTTTTTTTTTAATTCTAGACCTTTCTTCTAACTGCTGTTGCAAAATTCTAGAATTTTCTTCTAATTTGTCCAACATTTTACGATTGCCACTTCAACTTATTTCAAAAACATATTCCTCAGGATCCTGGTTGGCCGCCACTAAGGCCTCTCGTAGTCGCTGTTGTAACGTTGATTTTAATCCTGAAGAGTCCAAATCTCGCTCCTCCAACTCGCTCATGAGGTCCACAACTTTTAACTCACTTAGTTTTAAGCCGAATGACGCCCAATTATTTATTTTTACTACACACTTCACTATGTAATAACCCCACACCTGACACCAATTGTAACGTTTTTCGTCCTTCTGGATGTGTGTAGAATTTTAAGGCACACAAATAACTCACAACTATTTATGTTAAACGAAAATAAATCTGTTTATTTAATGAATTAAAAATAATAATAATTAAAACTATTTAAAACTAATTAACACTACTAGAACAAAACTTAAACACTACTTATAAATATACAGAGACTAATTTTGTTTATATTACGTTCACTAGAGCATATTATTTATTTCACGATGTTTATGTAACTGCGTTCAAAGTCAACTGTCCACCAACTAACTCGAGCCGTCTGCTCCCGCTTTTTATATTCTCGTCCAACTTCTCGAAGTTTCCCGGAACGTCCTAGAATCTCCTTTTCCAACCGCACGCCCAGATATGCGAGCGAGCTCTTATACATTTGAGTGATCTCGCTGCAACGCTCATGTTCCCGAGAAGGTTTCTGGAACGCTCTTGGTTCTCGAGAAGATTCTAGAACGTTCTCGACTGATTAGCTTTATATTCGTTACACTGCCCCTCCTTAAAACTGTATCGTCGAACCCTTGATGCATCCTGATGTCCTAAAGAAGTAACAATCCACAGTACGATCTAATGTGCGATAGGTGGGATTCTGAGATGATCGTGACTTGGTCACTAAATATTACAAGTACCGTTTGTGTTCCGAGTTGTCTCGCAGTTGTATTGTTCTAGTAGTGTTAATTAGTTTTAAATAGTTTTAATTATTATTATTTTTAATTCATATAGAGCCGGTTTCTGAAAACAAATTTAACTTGTCAGTTAGTTTAACTCTTCGATAAACTATCAAATGGGTTTCTGAAACGACATATTGGTATTTAACTGGCCGTTAAGTTAACGCGGCAAATTGATCCAGTTAAATTATATGACGCATGCGCAGTTGTTTCATAAATTGAAAATAACGGCTGACAGAGACAGTTCTCATCTTTCCTAACCTTGTTTTAAAACCTAATTCGTTAAGCCGTTGTATTAGTATCGTTTGGCTTTGTTGGTGATTGAAAAAAGGTTCAAAAACACAGTTATTACTAAAAATTTTACTTAAACAATGTCGTCGAACATACTTTTACCTCCAGTGCTTGTGTGATTTTACTTATTTATCAAAACTTATTGGTATGCAGCTTCAAGAATTCTCGCATTCCAGTTCATCGTTAGATGAAGAACTATTTGACGTTGTGGGGGCTGTGCAGAAAGTAAAAGTTTTTAGAGAAAGACGTAATCCCGTTGAGATCTATAGTGATGCGGAATTTAGAGACAGATATCGTTTCTACAAGAATAACAAGTTCTGTGCCCTGTCTGATTTTGCGAATTAAACTTTTTTTTTGCGATTGTGACGGCATCACTTTCTTTATTTCTATTATAGCTTTATATTTCCCCGTCACCAACTCAAAAAGAACATTCTTTTCAGTTTCTGTGAAGTTTTTTCCACGAATACGCTTTTCTTCCATAATTTGATTAGAATTACAAACCACAAACACGAAGTACAATAATTGACGTCAAAAATTACCGACATTTACCGACAACAATAGTAACGCTATCTATTAGATTCAAGAATAAATGTTAGTCCAGGATAGAACCATGAGTTAGTTATCGAATATATAAATTAACTGACGTTTGTTTTCAGAAACCCAATGCAATTTTAACCTTTCAATAAATTTAAGCGACAGTTAGTTAACATGCCCGTTAAATATTTTTTCAGAAACCGGCCCTAAATAAACAGATTTATTTTCGTTTAACATAAATAGTTGTGAGTTATTTGTGTGCCTTAAAATTCTACACACATCCAGAAGGACGAAAACGTTACAATTGGTGTCAGGTGTGGGGTTATTATATAGTGAAGTGTGTAGTAAAAATAAATAATTGGGCGTCATTCGGCTTAAAACTAAGTGAGTTAAAAGTTATGGACCTCATGAGCGAGTTGGAGGAGCGAGATTTGGACTCTTCAGGATTAAAATCAAGTAAAAAGCCACAGTGCGATCTAATTTCGTTCTTCCTTCGGGGTCAAAGCTGCAGTCAAGAATTTCAATTCATGTGCGGTGGAAGAGAATTTCTAACATATTCCTAAATATTCTCCACTCCATCTAGTCCACAACCCTATTTTGGTACTGCCAAATTTATAATGTCGTTATTTAAAAGATGTTCTCGCAAATCGGTCAGTGTCTCTCATAATGTGCGATAGGTGGGATTCTGAGATGATCGTGACTTGGTGACTAAATATTACAAGTACCGTTTGTGTTCCGAGTTGTGTCGCAGTTGTATTGTTCTTCCAACAGATTGATGTTGATTGACCAGTTCTTGTAGCCGTCCAAATTTCTTCTTAAATACCGTAGCAATTCCTCTGGACATGTTTAAGTCTTCCGCCACACAGTGGGCAATGGAATAGTCCAAAGGCACCAAGAACAGATCTAGATGCTCTTCTTGTGTCACGCCGTACTGTGCTTTATATATATATATATATATATATATATATATATATATATATATATATATATATATATATATATATATAAGTTATAGTGCGGAATAGTGCTGACATAGACAATGAATACTTTTAAGAACGTGACTTTATGTAGAATTATCATATTACATTATACGTAGTTGTAGTTTAACGATGGGATCTTCTTTGTATGTTTTAAGTTAGTCTTAGCTCAGAATCTGTACTAGTAGGAACTCTTAAAGTAAAATAAATACTTTTTAAAAACAAAGTTAATTTGTTTAATAATATAATTGGCGCAGTCGGTAGGATTTGCCATAACAAATTAGTGAAAATAATTTGGTTCACCTTAGTGATTTATTTGGCAAACGAACAGTCTTTTTGTGTTAACGCAAGTAACACTTTGTGCGCGTAGTGAGTTAACGTACATAACTAACTAATCGCGCATCTTACTAAAAGACTGACAAAAAACAAATTAACTTAAGTTCCTGAGCGTCCTCACCGTGCTGAGTGCAAATCAGCCAACGAGAACGTCAACTCTGCAGCGTCGACCAGCTGGGCGGCATCTCCGAATCCAGAGGCACCTGCATCCGACCTAGACGACTACAGTACGAGCATCTCATCAAGCGATTTCAACGAATATGAAACCGTCACTGATACTGCTACTGTAAGTACTACATGTCATTTCGAGGTCCAAATATAATAATAAATTCAAGCGAAAGTTCAAATTCTGAATCAGACTCAGATCTTGACGATCCTACTTTAATTCCAAATATCTTAAATAATCCTAGAATTGTATTAAGAAAGTCTAGATTAAACATGACTACCCCAACCTTAAAAAAGGAATATCTGGATATGGTTCCAGAATTCTACGGTGAAAGAGAACTTTTACCAAGATTTATAGAAATCTGCGAAAAATTAGTAAAACGATTTTACAATCAAGCAGATGCTCAAGATTTCCAAAATGAATATTTAATGAGCACAATATTAGCTAAAATAAAAGGCGAAGCAGCAATAAATATTTCTAGCTGTTCCGTGAAAACTTGGGACGATTTAAAAACGTCACTGATAGATACTTATGCGGACAAAAGAGATTGTTTTACCCTAACGATAGAAATGACCGAACTAAAACAAGGCGCGAACGATACGGTATTTGATTTTTATAATAAAATACAACACATTCTAAATTTACAAGTATCGTATGTAGTAACAAATCATCCGACTACTGCCGAAATAATGACTGATTTCTTTAGAAATTACGCCCTCAGAATTTTATTAAAGGGATTAAAAGAGCCAATAGGGCAACTCATGAAAGCAAAGAAACCTGCTGACTTAAACGCTGCACTAAGTATGCTTACAAATGACTTTCAGTTTGAAAATCATTCCAAACCATCTAAAAATGTAATGCCTATTCAAAAACCATTCCCAAGACAGAATAATCAAAATTTTAGAAATAATAGACCCTTTCAAGTAACGAATGTACCGCAGAATACTAACTACACGTTTAATAAACCACCGACATATTTCAATAACCAACATACAGCGCAGCGTAGAACTAACTTTCCTACAATGATTAGAAATACTAATCAACCACTTCCCAGACCTACACCAATGAGTATCTCTACACGAAATACACAATTAAATGCCCCAAGACCTGGACCTTCCACTCAAAGACAAAATTTCATAAGTCAGAACAGACAATTCTTTCCCAAAAATATCGCGGAAGAACTTTATAACATAGATCAATCAGAAATAATAAATTATACAGACGAACACAACATTGCAGATCAACCAGAAACACAAAATTATACAGTGGATGAATATACACTCGATGATAACGCAGAAATGACAGCTGAAACTAATATATCAGATCAAAACGAACATTCTTTTTTAGACGAAATAGCCTCAGATCAAATATTTCATACTTCCAATTAATGAACTTAACAAATAACCAAAGCAAACTGCCATTCATTATAATTCCAGAAAATAATTTAAAAATCTTAATAGACACTGGTAGCACGAAATCATTTGTAAATCCCGACATTGCTTTGAAATACTACAAACACGCTATCAGTAAAGACCCGTTTCAGATTACAACTGCACACGGCTCCTCTACCGAGAAGTACAGTACACAAATTCCTATCTCAAATATTTTTAATCTTAGAGACAATTCAAAACCCGCGTTAAAATATTATCTTTTTAAATTTCATAATCAATTTGATTTACTTCTTGGCATGGAAAATATGAAAAAACTAAAAATTTCAATTGATACCGTAAACGATATGATAATTACCCCAAACAGTAAAATCAAAATTCATTATCATAATTCTAAAGCTACCCCCGATACAAATAATTTAACAATAAATGAAAAATATTGTAATATTGGCATAATAGAACCGACTTCGGAAAAAATAATTAAAATAAAAGTTAATAAAGAAAAAGGTAATATTCTAGTTCCAGAAATCAAAACAAAAAATTTAATAATTCCTGAATGTGCTACTGTAGCAAAAATTTTTGAAGCTATGTGTATAATTATTAATTTATCAGAGAATGAAGTTAAATATCAGTTTACAATTCCGATTATAGTGGAAACGTTAGACGACTATGAAATTTATACAGGGAATAGAAATTCAAATCTAAACCTTACACAAACAGATAAAGTAAATTTTGATAAACTAAAAATTAGAACGGATCATATGAACAAAGAAGAAGAAATGGCAATTTCAAAATTAATTAAACAATACTTGAATATTTTTTATTTAGAAAACCAAAATTTATCTTTCAGTAATCAAGTAAAACACAAAATTAGAACTAAAGACGAAGTACCCATATACACGAAATCATATCGATACCCTCACATTCATAGAGAGGAAGTTAGGTCCCAAATAAATAGAATGCTTAATCAACAAATAATTCGACCTTCTAATTCACCATGGTCTTCCCCAATCTGGGTAATCCTCAAAAAACTTGACGCATCGGGCAAACAAAAATGGCGAGTAGTCATCGACTACCGAAAATTAAATGAAAATACCATCGGAGATAAATATCCCATACCTAACATTACGGACTTGCTGGACAAACTCGGACGGTGTCATTATTTTACCACCCTTGATCTCGCGTCGGGTTACCACCAAATTGAAATGGACAAGACTGACATATCTAAAACAGCATTCTGCACTGAAGACGGACATTACGAGTTCTTACGAATGCCATTCGGGCTAAAGAACGCGCCAGCGACCTTTCAACGGGTCATGGACAATGTTCTGAGAGGGTTAACTCACAAAATTTGTCTAGTATATCTGGACGATATAATCATTTTTAGTACAAGTTTAGATGAGCATATAATTAATTTGAAATTAGTATTTGACCGATTAAAAGAAGCCAACTTAAAAATTCAATTGGATAAGTCGGAATTTCTAAAAAAAGAAGTTGCGTACCTCGGTCATATTGTAACCCCTCATGGCGTTAAACCTAACCCTGACAAAATTTCAGCTATTCTAAAATACCCATTACCTACCACGACAAAACAAATTAAAGGATTCTTAGGACTTATCGGATATTATAGGAAGTTCATAAAAGACTTCGCAAAAATCACCAAACCCATGACAAAATTTCTAAAAAAAGACGCGACTATTGACATTAATAATTCAGAATACAAACAATGTTTTGAGACATGTAAACTATTACTAACTAATGAACCGATACTACAATACCCCGACTTTGGAAAAGAATTTATCTTGACATGCGATGCAAGCAATGTAGCACTCGGTGCCGTCTTATCGCAAGGTAAGATAGGCAGTGACCTGCCAATCGCTTACGCTAGCAGAACGCTTAATGAAACGGAAATGAACTATTCTACGATCGAAAAGGAACTTTTAGCGATACATTGGGCAACAAAATATTTTCGGCCGTATCTTTTTGGAAGGAAATTTTCTATTTGCACAAATCACAGACCTTTACAGTGGCTGTTTTCCCTTAAGGATTGTAGCCAAAAATTAATTCGTTGGCGATTAAAACTCGAGGAATATGATTATGAAATTATTTATAAAAAAGGAAAATTAAATTCAAATGCAGACGCCTTAAGCCGAATTCCACGAGAAAATGATGACAAAATTCAAAATTTATTAAAACAATACGAAAGCGAATCTGTCCTAGCGCAATACCAAGACTATCTAACGAAAAAACAAACAGACAAACCGACTCACACAAACATTATTGAAGTAGTTGGAAACTTATTTACTGCACCGACAGACAACAGCCTAGCACATTGCGTCAGTAAAGACTTAAAAATGTCAAAAGGAATTGCTAAACAATTTAAAAATAAATTTCAAAATATCGATAAACTTAAATCCCAAAACCCTCAACTTCATAACTTAATTTACTTAAAAGAAAAGAACCGTTTCATAATATATTTAATAACTAAAGAAAATTATTATAATAAACCAACAAAACAAGACGTATTTTACACGTTACTGGAATTAAGAAACTTTTGTTTAAAAAATAAAATACAAAATTTAAGCCTACCCAGAATTGCTTCTGAACGAGACCAGTTAAACTGGAACGATGTTAAATCAATGCTTGAATATATTTTTGATAAAACAAACATATTAATTACAATTTTTACCTTACCAGATGACATACTCCCACACATAGATATTAATACAAATGATTCAGACGAAAATATTAATCAATTCCAAAAATTCATGGATAATTTTAATAGAGAATTAGAAAATAATATAAATTCTAATAATCAGGACGATAACCAATCCTTAGTTGTGGAAGTAGGAGATGATACACAAACTGCAGACGTAAACAACGACCAACATAATGATAACGATAGTGACGTCACAGTTCATTCTAATCAAGAAAACCCAGTAATCGGCATACCTATTGCCGAATATCCTGTTAACTACGGTAAAAATCAGATAATCATATCTGAAGTAGAATTCAGCCCTAATTCTCCCAAAATTCTAAAACTCTTTGAGAACGCAAAACAAAGAATCCTAGTACAATTTTCGAAACTAAATTATGAAAAGGAAATGATTCAATTCCTTAAAGAATACACCGTACCAAAAGTAAAATATTATTTATATTTCGAAAATGAATTATATGAAAAATTATCCCTAGTTCTGCAAAAATATTTAAAAAATTCACAAATACACATGGTTAAATGCACACAATATCTTACAGACGTCACTAATGAAGAAGAAATATTAGAAATCATAAATAATTATCACACAGGAAAAACAAATCACAGAGGTATTGACGATACAGAGGCACGCATTAAACAAATTTATTACTGGCCAAAATTAAGAAAATCGGTTCAAACGTATATTAATAATTGTGAATTATGTCAATTAACCAAATATGACAGGAAACCCCTAAATTTAAAATTTAATACAACTCCGACAGCAACTAAACCTTTTGAAATTGTGCACATAGATACGATAACACTAGAGAACTTTAAATTTTTAACAATAGTTGACTCATTTTCTAAATTCGCACAAGCATATAAACTTAATTCCGGGCAAGGAATCGAAGTAGCTAATAATTTAATAAAACACTTCACGCATCACGGAATACCGGAACAAATTATTTCTGATAATGGACTAGAATTTAGAAACTCAGTTGTTAAAGAACTGTTAGACATACACAAAATTCATACTCATTTCATTAGTTCACAAAATCCTCAATCTAACGGAATAATAGAACGCTTCCACTCGACACTCATAGAACACATTAGACTGTTCAACAATCAGACCGAATTTTCTAAAGAAACAATTGAAACTAAAGTAAACTATGCTCTTTTGGCATACAACAATACAATTCACTCTGTTACGAAAGTAAAACCATCTGAAATAATATCAGGTCACCTGGAAACAAATTCCCCCTTCAATATAGATATTGATAAGCAACTTGTGAATAATTACATGGAAAATCATAGAAATAAAACTAAAATTTTATATCAAACTATTAATAACAAAATTTTGCAAAATAAAGAAAAAATCATTAGTAAATGTAATGAAATTAGAGAAGAATTACCCAAAATTCCTAAAGAAGTTTTTGTAAAAAATAAGCAAAAACAACAAAAAACAAAAAATAAATTTAAATCTGAGAAATTAAAATCGATTAATAAAAATTTAAAAACCGCTCAATTAGAAACTAAACACGAGAATACAAGGGAAAAAATTCATCTTTCGAATATAAAACGCCCTAGAAAAAAGACTTATCAATTTAATACTCTTCCAGGCTGTTCACATTGGGACAAGGATCGATCATCAAAAACATAACAGAAAATATTGGATTACTACCTATTAGACTGGGCCCGGCCAAATTAGAAAAAGCAACACATACACTCATTCACTACTACAACCTTAAACCCCTTTTCGAACAATACGACAACCTAAACAATCAATATAATGATCTAAAAATAACGATATCTAATAACTCGAAATATTTACATGAACTTGACAACTATATCAACATAATAGAATTCATTCGGACAAATATTAATAATAAAATTGATAACATCGAATTCCATACAAATAAAAATAGAAACAAAAGAGGCTTAATAGATGGATTGGGATCAATTTTCAAAGCCGTTACTGGCAACTTAGATGCAGAAGACGGAAAAAGATACGATAAAATATTAAACCACATGCAAAAGAATGAACACAATTTAGAAAAGCAATTAAAATTAGCTTATTCGGTTAACCACCAAATTATAACAAATTTTAATAATACTATATTAGATATAAAACATAATGAAGCTATTTTGAAATCTAAAATATTACAACTCAGCGAAATAATAAATAATATGCATATCCAAGATATTCTTTTTGCAAAAACCATTTACGATCAATTAATAATCCTTTATAACTCGATCCTAGACATCCTACAAGATATCGAAAACTCAATCACCTTTTGTAAATTGAGAACATTACACCCCAGTATAATACATCCAAATGAATTATTATCCGAATTGCAAAAGATCTCTAAACATTATAAATCCCAATTACCTTTCGAACCAAAACCAGAAAATATTTTAGAATTTGAATCATTATTAAAAGTAGACTGTAAAGTTGAACAATCCCAAATAATTTATTTAATATCAATTCCCATTAACTTTGAAAAAGACTTTGAACTGTTTTACTTATATCCTATACCAACAATACACGATTCAGAATTTGTAACGATTATTCCAAGTGCAAGATACTTTCTAAAATCTAATACTGAAATAATGCCTCTAAATGACATATGTACTACCACCAAGGTTTATCAGTGCCCAAATAAATTCTACAACCACCATCAGTCATCATGTGAACAAGAAATCTTACAACAACAATCCTCGACTCAGTGTCGCTATTCAAAAATTAATATAAAAGAAAACCATATCGAAGTAATTCCGGAAATTAATAAGTATTTATTAATATTCCTTTATGAAGATAAAATAACTCTTAAATGTTTAGACGAAGTAAATATCAAAACTCTGCGCGGAATCTATTTAGTAAAAAATGATAATAATTGTGAAATAATATATAACCGACAAAAATTAATATTTTTGAATAAAGAACAAGGACAACCTATAATTTTGCCAAAATTAAATTTCGCACTTAATACTTCGACATTAACAAATTTCTCAATAAACTTAAACCCTGTGAAGCTAGAAGACATCTCATTAAACCCTGTAGTCGCAATTAAAGAAGAAGCCATCAACATCCATGTGCCAAGTGTATGGACTGTTATGTTGTATCTGTTAATAATAATAATTGGACTGTACTTATTAATAAAGTGGATAAAATCAAGGAAACTAAGAAAACCGATCATCAATTCGAAATCGGAAGAAGAACAAATCGAGCTACCAGGAGGTGCTCCTTTCTGAAGAAGGGAGAAGTTATAGTGCGGAATAGTGCTGACATAGACAATGAATACTTTTAAGAACGTGACTTTATGTAGAATTATCATATTACATTATACGTAGTTGTAGTTTAACGATGGGATCTTCTTTGTATGTTTTAAGTTAGTCTTAGCTCAGAATCTGTACTAGTAGGAACTCTTAAAGTAAAATAAATACTTTTTAAAAACAAAGTTAATTTGTTTAATAATATAATTATATATATATATATATATATATATATATATATATATATATATATATATATATATATATATATATATATATATATATATATATTTATATGTATATATGTATAAATATATATAAAAGTATTGGTCTAATTTTGCCACTTTTCTCAATTCCTAATCTTTTTGTTTCTTTGATGTCATCACTATTTATATTTAACATTAAATTTTTTTGTAACGAATTCTTTTATGTATACATCTAAGTTTTCTTCGTTGTCATTATTTTCCTTGAGCCCGTGTATTACGACGTTCTTTCTTTTCATTTCTCTTTCCAAAGTCTTGATTCTTTTTCCTTGTTGGTCTATTTTCTCTTTTAAAGCTTGGTTTTCTTGTTTCAGTACGTTGAATTGTAGTTGGTTCTGTTGAAGTATTTCTTGAATTTCGCTTCTAAAATCTTGTTTGATATCTATCTGAAGTTGTTCTAATAATTTCTGAATTCCCTGCATTTCAAAACTGATTGAAGTACGCCTGGGTGTAACTTTACCCGCCAACACTCAGTGATATTTTGGTTGCTTAATTTGAGGGGTTCCGAGTTTCCCTTAACCAATAGTAGATGTCGCTAGTTGTCCGTCCGGCGATGCAAAGTTTTATTACGTAATTGTAGTTTCAATTTGAGGTTAAATTGTTATCATAAATTTCAAAGGATACTTTCTAAAAGGATATAATGTCCCTGGCGTAGATAACACTTTCGTATTCAGATTTTCTATTTGTGCTCGTTATACAATAGCTCTTACTTTCCTGGCGTTATTATAATTCGATATTTAAAGAAGTTCTTGGCAGCTCAATTAGTAAACATCAGTTCATTGACACATTTCCGTTTACGACAGAGACAGTACGAAATAATGTATTGAAGAGTAGGAAAAAATTAGAAGAACAAAATATATTTATCTCAGAAGAGTACTCTGAACAAGTCATAGAAGATCACAAAAAAATAATTCCTGAAATGAAAACACTTAGAAATGAGGGAAAAATTTGTTACATAGACTATGATAAACTAATTATTAAGGATGGGAAGATTAATATTACAAAGAGAAAACTTTCAGAAGAAGAAATAAGTCAGCCTGCAAATAAAACATCAACAACGGACACAGTAAAAGCTGAAATTAACAATTTAGAAAGAAAGAGGTCGGCATCAATAGACGCAAACGAATAACTAAAAAGCAATATGGATATAAGAAAATGATGAAATACAAATGAAAAAAAATAGCAATTAAACACACATATACGAAACCTAAATGATTCAAAAATAATTTTAAAAGTATTAATAACGAAAAAGATAACAAACAAGAAGAAAGAAAATATATCAAACTCTAAACTCTCCCAAAACGGACGGTCCCCGCGGGAGAGGATTTCCAAATCCCCAGAAGTATAAACTGTATATAGGAACCATGAAAGTACGAACTCTAATTGGAGAAGACAGAATGGGGGAAGCCTTCGCTCTAACGGGGTTGGAGTAGATTCCGTATATGTAAACTTAAAAAAAAAAAATATTATGTAATCTATGAACTAAATATAATGTAATACGTATTTAACTGAACTGTTTAATGTAACAGGGATTTATCGAAATGAAGGCTATTATTATTATTATTATATATACATACATATATATATATATATATATATATATATATATATATATATATATATATATATATATATATAAAAGGCTTGTTACGTGCAAGTGCAGAGATCTGCGCGAGCACGTAACCTTTTTCGATACGTGTTATACTCTATTCCCTGTATGAAAACGATTACGTCACATTCGGTATCCATGTGATTCAAGATTTTGGGCTTAAAACGTTTACATTGGTATTGGATTGATACTTTTAAAACATAACCTAAAAATTAAATGTCAGATTAAAATATTTATTACTTTATAAAATTTAATTAGTTTATAAAAGAAACCAAATAAAATTTATCTTAACTCACGAAAAATATTATCTACCTTATTTAAATATGTAATTTTGTAAAATAAAACTCAAAAGAATATACATTTTTATATGCATTGTTATTATATATAAATAAATAATATATGAAAATACAAAATACAATGCACATTACCTCTTGTACTATAGTTAAATTAGTTAAAGATGCTCGATTCTCTCTAACTCCAGCGCAAAATAATCATGAAGATGACAAACGCATTTCTGCATTTGATTACCCAAAATTTTTCAAGCCATTTCTTACTTCTCAGTCTGTATTTATGTATCAAAAATGTCACAAACTTAGAAATGACAGGGCGAGAAAATAACAAAATCATGGCCATAGGTCTCTATTTTTATTTTATAAACAAATGTGAACAAAGTAAATATAAATTTTCGTATTTGTAAGAACTGTCATACGTTTTCATTAAAATAATAAATTTGATAGAACGTGAAAAAACATGAAACGTGTGTCTTTACTTATTAAGACATACGTTATGTCATTCGCATAGGTACGAATAATATTATTAAAAAAAGATAGCTATATTTCATCGTATCTATGTTAACCTCGTCCACATATGACGTCATCGTTTTGATACAGGGAATGGAGTATATAAACAAATTTCTTCCAACTTGTAATTTAGAAAAATCACTAAAATATTAACAGAATTAAATTTTTTTAAATGATATTACACAAGAACGATCTTTTTCGGCGTTTCCATGGTTTACTTGTTGATTGCTTCATTGTTCTACGTTATTTAGAAATATTTTACTAATTTCATAATAATTTCTTCAAAATCGTCTAGATTTTAATAATATAATAAGTGATTCTATCTTTTCATGTACATCTTCAGAGATAATTGCAGCCTCAGGTCAACCTAAGATAGACCTATTCTTGGCAGTGACAATAAACCTGCTGCTGGTACTTCTAAAACCTCCGAAAATGTTGTCAATAATAGTTCTGTTGATAATATGAATTAGTACGGATGAACTCAATGCTTCTTTAGTAACTATAAAAGTTTCCACTTAACATTATGTCAATATAAGCAACTATAACAACTCTATTATTAATGTAACGTTTTTCGTCTTTCTGGAAGTGTGTAGAATGTTTAAGGCACAAAAATAACTAACAACTATTTATGTTAAACGAAAATAAAAGTATTTATTTAATGAAATAAGAATAAAACTGAAAGAAGCTTATTTAAAATTAATTAACAATACAATAAAACTTAAACACTACTAATAAATATTCAAACACTAATATTATTTATATAACGTTCACTAAAAACTACTATTTATATTACGTACACTAGAGCTGTTATTTATTTCAAGACATATAGGTTACGCGTTCGCAGTCAACTGTTAACTGCCTGCCTCGAGCCGACTCTTCGCTTTTATTCTGTCGTTCGTAGAAGAGTTCCAGAATACCACTCTCTCTTCCCCGCCACACGCTCAAAAATGCTAGCTCGCCACATGTACTGCTTGGTGGTCCGGCTGCAATGCTCTTGTTCCCAAGAAGACATATGCATTCCTTCACCATTACCTCAGCGACGGTGATTACTTCTTGGTTGGAAAGAGGATAAGCTTCAATCCACTTGCTGAAGCAGTCCATGACGGCTACTATATACTTGTTGCCATCATCAGTTTCTAGTCCAGCCAAGTCGATTGCAATGCATTAAAATGGGCTTCCTCCGTTGTACTGACGCATTGGGGCTCTACGTTTCCTATTTGGCCCATTACTTGCAGCGCAAACTACGCATTTCTTGCATCACTCCTTAACATATTCTTTACAGTTTAGTCAGTAAAGTCGTTCCCGCAACTTCTTAGAAGTCTTTTTGACTCCAAGGTGTCCTCCAGCGGATCCGTCGTGGATCTCTTTCAGCACTTCAGGTACCCTGTTCTTAGGAATTAGTAACTGAGTTCTCTGCTCTGTTCCTTCCGCATTCTCCAAGACACGTTTTAAGAGACCTTCTTCAATTATTAAAGAATTGGTTTGTCCCCGTTTTTCTTCCAATTTATTATAACCTTTAAATCCGGAACGTTTTCCTGATCTTTCTGCAATTCTTCCGGTTGCCATTCATCATCGACTACTTTGTTCTTAACGCAGCAACTTGCTTCTCCTCTACTCGACAACAATGCTTGCATTCTTCGGAACACGGTCTCCTGGACAACGCGTCAGCGTTACGATGGCTCGTTTCCACTCGATGTTAAATGATAAAATCATATTCCTGCAACCTTTCGATCCATCTGGCAACTTGACCTTCTGGATTCTTGAATTGTAATAGCCATTTCAAGGCAGCATGATCAGTTCTTATCAGGAATCTTCTGCCGTATAAATATTTGTAGAAATGCTCAGCGGACTTCGCAACTGCCAATAGCTCTTTTCTGGTTACGTAATAGTTCCTTTCCGGTTTCGACAGTGTCTTACTGAAGTAGGCGATAACTTTTTCACGACCATTTTGTACTTGAGAAAGGACACCGCCAATCCCAACATTGCTGGCATCTGTATCCAAAATGAATCTCCCTTCCGGAAGCGGATAACTTAAGACTAGCGCAGTTGTCAGAGAATCCTTAAATTTTTCAAATACTGATTGACAGTCATTTCCCCACGCAAATGTTCTACCTTCTTCAGTAAGCCGTGTCAGTGGTTTGGCAATATTGGCAAATCCTTATACGTATCGCCGATAGTCAGTACATAAACCAAGGAAACTTCTTAATTCATGCTTGTCCTTTGGTACTGGCCAGTCTCTTACAGCTTTTATCTTCTCATCATGTACTGCAATTCCCCTACCAGAAACCATATGCCCTAGATAATGCACTTTCTCCCGGAAGAGATGACACTTCTTCGGGCTGAGCTTGAGATTCGCTTGTTTCAATCTTTGAAAAACTTCTTCCAAATTCTTCATGTGATTCTCGAACGTTTTTCCAACCACAATAATATCATCGAGGTACACCAAACAGGTTTTCCATGACAGCCCAGCTAACACGGTTTCCATAAGTCGTTCAAATGTTGCAGGAGCATTGCAGAGTCCAAATGGCATAACTGTGAATTGCCAATGTCCTATTTCGATGGTAAAAGCTGTCTTTTCACGGTCTTTCGGTTCCAAGTCAACTTGCCAGTATCCGCTTTTTGGGTCCAATGTAGAAAATATTTTTGACCCAGCCAACGTGTCCAGTGTATCATGTATTCGGGTAAGTGGATAACTATCCTTTTTCGTCACGTTGTTAAGTTGTCGGTAATCTACACAGAATCGGGTGGATCCATCTTTTTTCTTCACTAATACCACTGGTGAAGCCCATGGACTATTTGAAAGTTCAATCACGCCTTCTTTCTTCATTTCTTCAATTATCTTTTCAGCTTCTTCACGCTTTGCCGGTGGTAATCGTCTTGCTCCTTGACGGATGGGTCTTGCATCTCCAGTATAGATTTTATACTCGACAACGTTCGTTCTGCCCTTGGATTTCTTGTCATATTCAAAGATGTCTTGATACTTGCTAATTAAGCTCTTCACTTTGATTTTCTCGTCCAATGTCAGTCCGTGAAAAGATGTTGATATTTGATTGAGTAATTCATCCGGTATCTTGCTAGTTGGGTTTTTCTGAGCCACCATTGTTCTAATAATCAAAGATACGGATAAAAATTCCCCTACTTATAGTTCCTTGTTTTCCGGATACTGATTAATGTTCATTATTCTAACTGATATTATCTTGTTGGCCTTTACCAGTGATTTTCCAACCATCACTCCACGGCCAGTTTCTTCATCATTATTTCGGGGTACCAACATGGTAACATTCCCTGTACAACATTTTCCATCAAGTTGTGCAACCACAATTGTCTCACTTCGCTCCGGAAATACTACATCTTCGGTTATTAAGGAACGTGCAACTTCGTCCTCTCGTGGATGTAGAACGAGTTCTTCATCATTTACCACTATTACGCCGTGCTTGAAGTCCAGTTTAAAACCATATTTTTCCATGACGTCCATTCCAAGAATAAAGTCATCTTCAATTTCGGCTACCAACACTCGATGTTTGAGGGCGGTATTCCCGATGTTGATGGTCACATCTAAATCTCCTGATGATGTAGCTAGTTCTCCAGTTGCAGTACGTAATCGCCACTTTGTCGGATATAATTGTGTTGGTGCAAACTTCTTAGTCAAGTCGGATCTTATTATTGTTTTTGTCACATCCAGCAACATTTTGAGTGGCCTTCCGTCAACAAGACCATCCATTAAAATGCTGTTGACTTGATGATGAAGAGAGGCGACATGTCCGATGGAATATGGGGCTACCAGACTACGGGTCGACGACTGCCCCCTCGCATCAACCCGACCTAGTTTTCCGACTCCGCGTGTGTTTTCTTTTTTAAGTGACTTCCCGTAAAGTCTTCGCGGGTGTCCTATTTCACCGCAGTTCCAGCAACCTATTTTCTTCTTGCTTCCAAGTATTTCTGACGCGTATTATTCGTCGTAGCTTCTCTTCTATATCTTCATTTTCTTCGTTCTTCATGTCGCTATTTATTGATCGTACTCTAGATTAGCTACGCGAAGCTAGCTTTTCAGCTTCTTGTTCTAAAGCATGAGACCGTGCATCGGCTAATGTTTTTGGTCGAGCCAATTTTAGTGCTTGGTAAATTTCGCCATCTCGGATTCCATAAATAAATGTTTGAATAGCTAGGCACTCCAATACGCTGTCCGGAGGTGTAGGATGTGCGAGGCAAACCAAGCGAGCAACGTTAGCTTCAAATTCTTGGTGATTCTCATTCGACCTCTGATATCGATTTCATAATTGCGTTTGATACACTTGTTCTAGGTGCGCATTTCCATATCGCATATCTAAATGCTTAACCAGCTGGTCGTAGTCTTCTTGTTCTTCTTGCTTTAGTATCTGCAAGATATCGACGGCATTTCCACGCAACGCTACTGTCAATGAAATTGCTTTCTCTCTCGGTGACCAACCGTTAGCTTTTGCAGCAGCTTCAAATTGCCTCAAATATTCGACCATGATGTTTTTCCATCAAATTCCAGTGTTTTTATGCAAATTGTTGACATGTTGTCCTCTTTTGCTATTTTTCTTTCACCCGCTGCTTCGGTTTCCAGTACCCCAGAACATGAATTTTCTGATGAAGTTGCATTGAAGAATTTGTCTTCTAGTTGTATTTTTCTTTCATATTTGTCTTTTAATACATTTAAATCCTCTTGAAACTTTTGTTCCACTTCTTCTATTACAATTCCAGAATTTTCTTCGGATTTTCTAGAATTTTCTTCTAACTTCTGTTCAAAAGTTCTAGAAGTCTCTTCTAAATTTGGTTGCACACACTCAGTTAACTCTTCTTTTAGAATTCTAGAAGTGTCTTCTAACTTCTGTGCCAAAGTACTAGAATTTTCTGCCAATTTTTCTTTTAAAATTCTGGAACTTTCTTCGGATTTTCTAGAATACTCTTCTAACTTTTGTTCCAAAGTTCTAGAATTTTCTGCCAATTCTTCTTTTAAAATTCTGGAATTTTCTTCTGATTTTCTAGAATATTCATTTAACTTCTGTTCCAAAGTTCTACAATTTTCTGCCAATTCTTCTTTTAAAAATCTAGAACGTTCTTCAGATTTTCTGGAATTCTCTTCTAATTGTTGTTGCACAGTAATTCTTCTCTTAGAGTTCTAGAACCTTCTTCTGATTTCCTAGAATTTTCTGCCAATTCTTCTTTTAGAATTCTAGAACTTTCTTCTAACTGCTTTTGCAAAGTTTTGGAATTTTCTTCTAATTTCTCTAACATTTTACGATTATCATTCGAACCAATTTCAATAACATATTCCTCAGGATCCTGATTTTCCGCCACTAAAGCCTCTCGCAGACGTTGTTGTAACATTGATTTTAACCCGGATGAGTCCAAATCTCGCTCCTCTAATTCCCTCTTTAGGTCCACAACTTTTAATTCACTTAGTTTTAAACCGAACGACGCCATTTTATTTATTTCTTACTACACATTTCACTATTTAATGACCCCACACCTGACACCAATTGTAGCGTTTTTCGTCTTTCTGGAAGTGTGTAGAATGTTTAAGGCACAAAAATAACTCACAACTATTTATGTTAAACGAAAATAAAAGTATTTATTTAATGGAATAAGAATAAAAATGAAAAAAGCTTATTTAACATTAATTAACACTACAATAAAACTTAAACACTACTAATAAATATTCAAACACTAATATTATTTATATAACGTTCACTAAAAACTACTATTTATATTACGTACACTAGAGCTGCTATTCACGACATTTATATGACGCGTTCGAAGTCTACTGTCAACTGAACTGCCTCGAGCCGAGTCTTCGCTTTTATACTGTCGTTCGCAGAGGAGTTCCAGAATAATCTCCTCTCGCTTTCCCACCGCACACTCAAATATGCGATCTCGCTCCCTGTACCGCTTGGGTGGTCTGGCTACAACGTTCTTGTTCCCGAGAATGTTTCTGGAACGCCCTCGACTGACTAGCTTTATATTCGTTACATTAATATACACAAACAATAAATATTATGTATTTCACTTATTATTTAAATAAAATCATTTTTCTTTTTGTTAATCATCTTTAATAATGATACACCCGCAAGTACTTCTCTGCTCATTGTGATGTGTACAGATTAGGAATACTGAAGATATTATTTGCAATATGTATAAAGGTTATGTTTATAAACTTCAAAATATACCACTGCATATTTACTGTCGCTGGCTCGTCGCGTCTTCTTCTTTCATAAGCGTCTGTGACTAAAATATAAAATTCTGTGCGCGGCACAAAATTTTATTCGCTGTCAGTTAAATTTTCTTTTGATAGTTGCGTAAAGCACAAGTTACTTTTGGCTCTAGTGATTATAATTTACAGAAACGCACTTGCTCTGCATTTGTCTCCTTTCCACCCGTAACCAAGACAATAATAGTTGCATAATAACAACAAAATATCGCACAGTTGTAGGATAATAGATTTTACCTTATTTATATAAAATTATTTGATATATATAAATATTTCTCATTTTACAGTGAATTATTAATTATATCTAATCAAGTAGGGCATCAGTGAAATAAGAAAAAAAATAGTTTTTATAGAGATATTTTGAGATATTAGTTCTATTTTTTTTAAAAAAGAAAAACATAATTTATGCCATTTCTCAAAAATGTGCCCCCGAAAAAAGTACTTACCTACGCCACTAAATCCAAGATTCTAATAGTGAGCCTCGAAATATGGATAGGTATATATTTGGCTTGCTATGAAAATTTTAGAGAAAATAAGTAATTAAATTTGCAAATTAATTATAACTCACCACTGAATAAGTGGTCATAGTAGTTGAGCGGTTAGCGTTGTAGTTGCTCGACATTGCATATCGTAGGTCGCGGATTTTAATCCCGCCCAGGATATGGATGTTTCTGATGTATTAGTAAGAATTAGGTGGAAGAACAGCTATCGGCTGATTTTCGCCCTTGGCCCTGATTTAGCAATAACTTAAAATAAAGTGCTTTTTGTGTATGTGAAAAGAACTGTTCCTATTATTATTTATTTTTGCAGAAGAGTAATGATACAGCATTGATAAAGAGCAGTCTCTGGGGGCCCACCTGTGATAGCAAAGACAAAATATGGGAGATGATGTTGCCGCAAATGAATATTGGAGATTGGTTAATTTTTCACGATATGGGTGATTATACTTTTAAAGCCCATTCGGAGTTTAATGGTTTTCCGAAGCCAGATATTTATGTAGTTGTTAAAGAGTCTATTTGGTAAGATAATTGAAAATTATAGGCAATGTCTTGATTGCATAACAAAACGTTTTATTTTACAGGATGCTGTTAAAAGGTACTTTACCTTTTACTACTGATAATTTCATTACAGACACGTCTTTATTTACAAAAATTTAATAAATATTATAGTCATTCATGATTTTAAATACAAATAAAGTCTACAAATAGATCTTTTGTTTTTTTTATTCTACGCATTTAAAGTTTTTTTATATGATAAAAGTATAGCTAGTAAATTAAAAAGCATTGAATTAGGTTTTCTGAATTTGAAGTAAAAACTTATATCCTTAAAAATTTCGAATGGACCATATTTTAAAATTCACAATATGGTCTTACTGCCGATATCACTACTAATGTCATTGCTATTAAGTTTTACACTACCACTAATTAAGTATTTTTAATTGAAAATTTGTGTCGTCCACAAAATTTAACGGCAATAAGGCTAGACTGAGCTCGAGCTAGTTTATAAGCATATTATTAGTGGTCAGGTCGGTTTCGTCGACCCTCACGCTATGCTCCGTGGACTCTGAAGAGAAATACTTTTTTGGACCACCTATTTAAGTACTAATATCGTATTATATTTCCAATGACTTTTAGACTAAAACAGTAGACTCAATCACTTACAATTTTTGTCTATTCTATTGGACATTTTTACTTTAAAGTTTAATAACCAGCCCTATACAAATTCGTATATAACCCCATAAAATTTGATGAATGGCCTTAGGGATCCTCATGTATGGATAGGAAGTGAATAAATAGTCGTATTTATTTCATAACAATTGTAATTGAGACGTTTCGAATCGACACGCTATTCACCATCAGCTGATAACAGAATAATTTAATTTTACAAAACATGATATTAAAATTTGAAAACCATTCAAAAAGTCTATTGAACTCACCATAACAATATTAAATTGCAGATATTTAACGTATATTTTAAATATAATAAGAGTAAAAACTCAAAATTACACAAGCCAACATAATCATGTCGAAGACAAAAAAAACACAACATCTCCACATGGAGGTTGGAACAGTTCTGAAGAAGCAAAAACGGAAATACAACTTCGAAGGATAAAATGGCGATCAACGCCAACACAAAAAATCCAAATATGAGAATCGAATATTAAAGAGATCAAGAAGAAAAACTAATTATATGAAAGAAAAAGATTTAAACATGTAACAATTTGAATTTAAATATAGTATAGAAATTTAAATCGGTAAAAATTTATTATTTGAACCTATCAATGAAATTATTACTATATTGTAAATTACTTTTATACGGCTGTATCATGTAACACATCGTTAATAATAAGCGTGTGTAAGTTGTGACGTTTGTCAAATTTTTATTCATATAAATACAAATATGACAAACGTCAAGACAAAACCGGTGTTGCCAAAGCTAGTTAAATTTATCGACATCGCTTATTATTAAAGACGTGTTACATGATACAGCCGAATGTCTGTCTGTGAATTTACATATTTAATTTTGTCAAGGTTAATGTGAAAAGCTTCTTTCAATATTCTGTTATTGTAATTCGGTTCAAATTCAAAAATATCAACATCGACAAATTTAAATTGATGGCCAGTTTCAACAGAATGCCTGGTAAGGGCATTGTGTTTTGGATTGAGTTTTCTGCTGTTATAAGAATGCTGATATAATCGCTTCCGTAAAGGTTGAACTGTTTCACCAATATAAGATTTTCACAGGCTCCGCATTTAATCTTGTAAACTACGTTTTTTTGGTCTTGTTTAGGGACCCGGTCTTTAAGATTTGTAAATAAAGCTTGGGTGGATGAGATCGAAGAATTTGCTATCTTGATATTGCTTTCTTTTAACATAGTGTGAACTGCTCTGTTAATCTCAAACTTATAAGGGATTTTAGTATATATTGAATTGATGTTCTCAGCCTCATTAACTTTACTGTTAGTGTCGATAATTCTGTCTTTAGATAATAATGTCTTTATTCTTTTGTGGAAATATTTTTTTATGAAAGGGTAGGGGTAACCGTTTTGAGTTAACAACATGAATACATGATTAAAGTTTTTCTGATGGAAATCTTTATGTGACAGAAGATAAACCCTGTCAATTAAAGCGTTAATAAAACTGACTTTATAACTAGTGTTGGTGCATGAGAAAAAATTTAGATATCTACCACTGGCAGTATTTTTTTGATACCAACCTGTAATCAAGCCATCATGTAATTTTATTAATGTTATGTCAAGGTAATTAATTCTCCCCTCATTTTCATTCTCAAGTGTAAATTTGATTTTCGGGTGAAAATGATTGAATTCATTAAAAATGCATTCGATTTTATCTTAAGGGGGAGCGGTGACATCAGCCGAATGGGACATTATCCGAACGGAAAAATAGCCGACGGGACTTGAGCCGCATGGGACAACAACCGACGGGACATTGCCCGAAACGACAAACTTCGAATGATGACGTCACACATGGTTCGTGTCTAAGAGTAGTTCAGATAGTGAAAGATAGATGGTATTTATAGACTACAGTGATTCATAAAATGTTTCTGTTATGTAGAATGTTTTGACATATAAGTTAACCTAAAAATCTATAATTAGTTATAATTAAATGTAACTGAACATTAACAACAAGTTTATTATTATTATTACTCAATTGTGATGTAGATAAAAAATATTGCATCTTATTATCTTTAAATTAAGGTATGTCATTACTGAAATCGTAAAATATTTTAATTATTATTTAAATTGATATTTTAGATTATTTTGTTCAAAGATCCAAAATAAAAGATGGAAGTGGATGAAGATAATAAATGAATACATTAAAATGACAGTAATTCATCATGTAGTGAATTGTTCGATGTAATAAAAGAATTTCTTCAACTCAGTAACATTGAAATTAATACCCAGAAAAAATATAATTTTTGTTTTGTCACTCATAATAGTGTTAGTATAGTGTCAGTTACTAAAAAAGTATAATATTCATCTATACGTAGACGATATTTTGATTTACTACAGTAACACCAGCCAAATTGAATTATTTAATGTGGTTAATGTTAATTTAAACTGGTGGAGCAATGGATGAATAAAAACAAATTAAAAGTGAACACTACTAAGTCTAAAACAATAATTTTCTCAACCGATAACAAATGTATAGACATTACAAATAATAATAGTTTATCAATAAACTTGAGGTAGTAGTTCAAATGAAGTACTTGAGACTAATACGAAAGTTGACAGAAAATTAAAGTTTAATATTCATATACAGATATAATATTAAATATTTATTATTTTGCTTACAGTTCATAAGATAAGTAATGAAAGAAAACGAAGGAAGAGTTATATGACATCGATGGCAAATCTATTCTTGTCACAAATGTCTATGAAATAAATTATTATTATTTATGAGGATAAATTAACATCAAGTTCAATATTGCATATATTTTGATCAATTTATAAGTAGTCTTTGCAAGTTTTTAGCACATTAATAATAATAATAATAATAAATTTATTTCTAAGAAAACATGTATACACATGTGTGAGAAATATAAACAAATAAACATATACAATAGTAATAAACTATCAAACAATAAAATATAATTCAATTAAAACATATTAAGAATTTAAAATTCGATACAAGAGAAATTATCTAGACTATATAAAGGGTTTTCTAGTAGTTTATTAAATAGTTGAGACTGAAATTGTTTGTTATTCATATTTTTTAGACTGTTCGGTAGACAGTTGTACAGTTTAGCAGACATATAATACATTCCTTTTTCATAGGTACTTGTATTGTGATGCGGATAAATGATGGTTTGATTTTTTTGTCTAGTTTCATTTTTGCTATAGTTGTAATGTTCTTTATTTTTGTGTGCAAACTTTAATAATTCAAAGGCATACAACGAGTAGACAGTTAGAATTTTATATTTTATGAAATACTCCTTACAACTTGTAGTCAACCTAATATCAGCTATTATACGAATGACTCGCTTTTGTATAATTAAAAGATTATTGCATTTAGAGCTGGATCCCCAAAAAACTATTCCATATCTCAAATGTGATTGAAAATAAGCATTGTAGGCAACAATACAAGTACCTATGTCACATGCAGATTTTACATGCTTAATTAAATAACATATTTTGGACAGTTTTATAGACAGTTCATTTATATGAGTCGACCATTGTAATAGGTGTTCAATTGTAAGACCAAGACATTTTACACAATTGGCTTTATTGGCTGTTAACTGAACATTTTGTGTAGTGCAAGATCTTAATGAGCAGAAGACACATGTGGTTTTCGTCATGTTCAGAATTAAGTTGTTGTTGTTGCACCAGGATGATATAGCTAAAACTGTATCATTTACATTATCTATACCCATATCAATAGTACTATTGGAGGACATAAAGTAAACATCATCAGCATACATGACCAAGAAGTTTTCTGTGCATTTGGGTAGGTCATTGATATAAACCAAAAATAGAAGAGGACCAAGCACTGACCCTTGTGGTACTCCAAATTTTAACAATGAATTGCCAGACTTGTACTTATTTGCAACAAATTGATCATTCACATGTGAGATTTCTACATAACAATGACGATTCATTAAATAAGAACAAAACCAGTCATACAAGATACCTCTCACACCGTACGCAAATAATTTTTGTAAAAGGATATCATGACTTACGCTGTCAAAGGCTTTACTTAGATCTGTGGCAAGTACACTTACAATATTCCTCTTATCAACTTCAGTCAATATAAAATTAATAATGTCACACAGAGCTGTTACTGTTGATCTTCCTGACCGGAAACCATGTTTATTGTCAACAAGTATATTGTTAGAGTTAAAAAAATTAATTAAACGATTAAATATAAGTTTTTCTAATATTTTTGACACACTGCAAAGTATTGATATAGGTCTATAATTTTTGACGTCATGTTTTGATCCTTTATTTTTATACAATGGAATAATTTTGGAAATTTTACAAATGTCAGGGAAAATGCCTTTAGCCACAGATTCGTTAATTAAATGAGTTAAAATAATACTCAATGCATAACTATTTTTAAATATAATCATTGGTATTTCATCAGCACCCGAAGATGTATATTTTTTAAATGAATTGATGACCTCACGTACTTCGTAGGAGTCAAAAGGAACTATAAAAATGGAATTAGAAATATGGGTACAATTATTTTGAGATACATTGTTAGGGGTTAATATATTCGGTATACATTCAGTAAAATAATTTAAAAAGGTGTCACATACTTGATTAGGATTTGTTGCTATTTCATTATTATCAGTATTGCGTAATTCAATATTTTGTACTGTATGTGAGTGATTTTTAAGATTATTAATTGTATTCCAAATCTGTTTGGTTTTATTCTCTGAAGTTTGAATTAATGATTTGTAATATATTTTCTTAGATAATGCAATTGTTTTACTAAGTGTACTACAGTATTTCTTAACATATAAATTGAAAGCGATATTCTTATTATGTTTACAAAATAACAATAATTGGCGTTTATGGGTACATGAAATTCTTATTGCTTTAGTAATCCATGGTTTACTGTAAGATAATTTATTTCTTATTTTTTTTAGCGGAAAATGTCTTTCAAATTATTCGTTAAGGATTTCAAAGAAATAATTGAATTTCATATTTACATCATTTGTATTGTATATACTTAGCCATGTCTCATTAGAAATTGCTTCGTGGAATTCATTAATTTGGTTTACAGAGAAAAATCTTTTATATTTACATCCTTTGTCAAATGAAAGATCGTTTAACTCATATGGAAAAGATATTATTTGTGCTGAGTGATCAGATAGACCAGAAAATATAACATCCGTATCTGGTATACAAAAATTTGCGAACACAGTATCAATGCAAGTTGCTGTATTGTTAGTTATTCTCGTTGGTATGTTTATTAAGGAATTGAAACCAAAACTTGTCATTAAAGAATTAAATGTAATAGCATATTTATTTATATTTAATAAATCAATATTTAAATCACCAAACAGTACTATTTTTTTATATTTAATAGTTAGATGCGCCAACAATTGTTCTAGTTGTATTATAAATGTATCAAAGTTATCAATATATGGCGGACGGTAGATTGAGATAACAGCTGTTTCAAAATCCTTAATAAAAACACCAGCACATTCAAAGCAATTCTCAAGAGACAGGTTAGCCGTTATTTGCAAGTTAATATAATTAGTGCCAAATCTGACAAAAATACCAGCTCCGCCGTGATTGCTGCTTCTGCAGTAGACACTCGCCAAGGTGAATCCTTCCAGTAGTTCAAAAACAGTTTCAGCTTCGTTTAGCCAATGTTCGGTAACGCACACTACACGCACATCCTTTTTTAGTTCATCGATAAAAATTTTTAGTTCATCAGTTTTATTACGAATACTACGAATGTTCTGATGAATCATAGTAATGTTCCGTGATTGCTATTTTGAAATAAAGTTTATTTTTCGCTTTTGTTTTTCTACTATTCTCAAGTAAGATGGACACTCGTTGTTTAATGCGATGTGTTTGTAATTGATGTTTAAATTTAAGTTGTCAACAGCTGATTTACAATTCACACAAACAAAATCTTTCTCGGTACAAGTGCACTCGGACAGTTTATGAGTATTTGAGCAATTAGGACAGGTAGGTGTCTTACTTTTGCAATCCTTAGAGATGTGACCAAATTTCGAACAATTAAAACATCTAACGACTGATATATGATTTTGAACACTGCATTTCTTCCAACCAATATTAATTTTATTCTTATTCAATAAAACATTATGCACATTCGGATCTAATTCCAGTATAATATCATAACTACGTCTATCTTTGTTTTCTTTTTTAAATATTATTCTCGATTTATCTTTATTTACGGATGCCGAAATATCGTTTTGTGCAAATATTTTATTTACAAATTCTGCATCACTTTCAATGTCACATTTGTCAACATATTTAATTTTTAATCTCGGATTCTTAAGAGCAGACTCTTTAATAACATAATTTTCACCGATTTTTTCTGTAATGCTATCTTTAAGTTTTTGCAAATCATTACTGTTTTCACAGCCTATTATAACTGCTCCTTCTTTACATTGTTTACGAACTGAAACCCCCACAGATAAGTTTGAGGGATTCACAGAATTTTGTATAACTTTTTTAGTTTCAGCACTTACTTGTTTAGATTTAGGTTGGACCACTAAGATTGAATCACTACTTGGTTTTATAATATCCGATTTTAGAGCACATGACCATGAATTATGTGAGTTCAACAAATTTGACGGATTACAGATCTTTGACAGTTGATCTTTAAGCTGCTGATTTTCAAGTTTTATATACTTCAGTTCATTCAAAATATCACTAACACGTATAGCTTTGATATCATCTTTAAGGACAGCAATTTCTTCTTTCAAATCCTTTACAAGATTGAATACATCATCTATAGTTTGTTTATCTTCTTCAGTATTATTTCTAGTTTTAGGTGCCATAATGAAAATGTTTGAGAACCACTGCCATCACAAGATTTTATTCTGATGTTTAAAATAGCTCTAATTTTACTTTCGTTGCACTTTTACAATTATAACAGCACTTTCACAGAAGAATTGAACTAGATTACAATAAACTTTGATAATTTTACATGCATTAATGCAGAAATTTTCATAATTTGAAATAGCTATCCCTGTGGCTCCTCCACCACTAACATGTTTGGGGGCCGTGATTTGACGACTGGTAACCGCACTTCACGCGCAAAATATATCACTTACCGAGATCTGCTTTAGCAGAGTGCCACACCCAGTAATGGGTAGAAGGCGTGATGATATATTTATTTATTTTTTATATTAATGCAGAAAACAGTACTCATAAACGGAGCTATACAATATACGTCTGACTCAGTTGATTGTACTATCATTTTAGGGCTAAAGTATGTAAAAATAATAAAATATATGTAAACTGCGATTCTAAAGACAGAATATTCAAGTTGTAGTATATATTCGCACACATCATATTTCTTACAAAAAGGAACATGATAACTAATGTAGGTTACAAATGAATGAATTGAAAATATTTTTTATTACGTGTTAGTGAACTATTTATGGTATATAGAACAAAATTCATTTTTTAGTCTTACCGACTAATCTATTTTATGAATTTGCCTAATCTAATGACCAGTTGCACTACCAAATCTTAGATTTTAAACATAGTTTAAATAAATATCGAATATTTGTCAGCAATATCAATTATTTCATGTGAATGTAAATTAAGAAAAATTTAAATATTCAATTCTATCTATTTTCTTTATGAGGTAATGGCTCAGTAGTGTCAAGTCGGCCTGTGGATCCTAAGAACCCTGGTTCGATCCCCACAGCCGACAAACATTTTCACCAATTTAAAATTACCCCTGTGGTTCCCCGACCACTAACAACTTTGGGCGCCGTAATTTTACGGCTGGTAACCACACTTAACGCGCATAAATATATCACTTACCGAGATCTGCTTCGGCGTGATGATATATTTATTTATTTTTATTTATCTATTTCTTTATTATTCCTTTTTTATAATATATCCTCTTTTCATTGTAAAAATGTTACCATTATGTATGCCAAATGGTGTAAGTAATTTTTTTTAATTTTACATTTGTGTAACTTGTTGTGGAGTAATGATATAGCAAAAATAAATATTAATATATAGTTTTAGAGAAATGTGAAGATAAATGTTTATAAACAACACAATATTCTTTTCTTCGCAAGGAGAGTTTTTTATATAACTAAATGTACATTTCGACTACTATACAGTCATCGTCAGTAGTACACTAACAAATTAAAAACTGGTACGAGTATTTATACTATTACAGGTAATAATTCTTGGAATCAAGTAACGGGAATATTTAATAACAATACAAGGGGAAATATTACAGTAACCGTGCAGGTGCTGCGGCTTAAACTTAATGATATGTACGTCTTATGTAATAAATTTCAATAACGTATAATCCAAAGGAGACAGGTAAAAATTTAGCAATTTATGTTTGTTCTTTTTGATTCCAACATATTTAAATTATTATTATTTGTACGTCTTATGTAACAAATTTCAACAATGTATTATCCAAAGGAGACAGGTCAAAATTTATCAATTTATGTTTGTTCTTTTTCATGTAAATGAATTCCAACATATTTAAATTTCGCTTATCACTACAATATTTCAGTAGTTGGAGGTTACTTATTCTTCCTGTATCATGTGTATGAGATGCCAACGCTGATTTAAATATGTTTTTACATTTTACATGGTACATATGTTCCTTTAATCTTTTGATAATGTTTTGTTGTGTTTTGCCTACAAGTACATGGGAGCACTATAAACATTTAATCGAGTAAATTCCCGATTTTTCTGTTTTCTGTTTCATATTACTTATTAGAGATTATTAAATCTAAAAAACCTAATCTCTCTACCAATCTTTTAGAAAAATAATTTACGAATAGTTTATTTATTTATTTATGTTACTCTGTACAACAGGAAATGAATTCCAATTACAGTATAGGGTCCGGACTCACCGAGCCGCAGAGTGGTTGTAATTATAATTTCTAGCTTGAGTGGGAATCGTATTCCGTAACGCTACCCACCCCACCGTACTGCCGGACAGTTGATCACAATTAATTATTTTGCTTGAAATCTCTCTTGAAATTCTTTAATCCAATATAAAACGCGATAAGTTACTAATAATTTTTGAGAAAAACAATTAACAATCAGGCAACCACAATTTTTTATGAATCTGATCGACGTCTTTCTTCAAAACTACAATATATTTTTGAAAAAAATTGGAGATTTAATATTTGTTTAAGGGCGCTCCGGAGTCAGCGTAAAACCGCTTGAAACTTGTATGTTTTTTTCCAGTTCTAGATGAATAAATGTGTTCAAATTTTGTTAGAATGAAGATAATAATAAAATATTAAGTTTTGTCTTTTTATAATTTCGTAAAACTTAATAACAAATTAGTTAAGTGCATATATATATGTACAGACATATACACGATTTCAGCAGTTTAAGAAGTACTTGGGCATACAAACTATATATGAAATGAAAGATTTTGCAAAAATAAAAGTTTCCATCTACGAATATTTTCATTAAAGTTTCGCATTTCTGAGTAATGTGTATATTTGTTTTCGATATTTCGTGTCATAATGTCACATATTTAACGCCTTTTTTTGTTTTTGTTTCGAGGATCCTTCTCTCTCTCCTGCCTGCTCTTATATCATTCGGCTTCTTGCAACGATGTCAATCGGTGGCATACTGGCCAATACCAGTACAGCCTCTTCTGATACAGTGCGATAGGCAATACACACCCGTAGTGCTGCCTTCCGCTGTACCGCTGCCAACTTTTTTCTGTTCTTATCTTTCTTAAGTGAGTCCGCCCAGATGGGGGCCGCATATAGCATAACAGACTGTACGACGTGTCCGTACAGTCTACGCTTACATCCTCTGGGCCCTCCAATATTCGACAACAGCCTGCTCAACGCAGCGTTTATCGCTGCAGCCCTATTTGCTACTCTGTCTATGTGTGGTGCATAAGTGTTTCCGTCATCCAAAGTTACCTTCAGATACTTAAGGCTTTTCCCTGGTATTATTACCTGCCCCTCCACGCTGAAGCTAATCCCCGTGCATCGCCTCCTACCCGCCATGACAATCGCTTCCGTCTTTTCAGGCGCAATTCTCAGACCAGTGGCTTCAAACCATCCTGCGAGGAGGTGGATGGTGGTGTTAACCACCTCCCTCAGTTGTTCCGGTGTCTTCGCCGTTGCCACAAGTGCAAAATCGTCTGCGTAAGCGACCAGCTTTGTTCCGGGGGGTGGGGACGTTCAGTCGTAGTACACCGTCATATAGCACGTTCCAAAGCATTGGGCCCGGCACAGAACCTTGTGGGACGCCACAGGTGAGTCGGAACTTCGCAACCCCGTCCTCCGTATCTACTGGGATGAACATATTTTCGAAGTAGGACATCACCATAATTAGATACGGGGACAACTGTCACCTTCTCAACTCTTCAATCACTTTCCTCCACTGTGCTGTGTTGAAGGCGTTTCTTACATCAAAAGTTACCAGCGCCCATACCTTTCTGGTTCTCGAAGTACCTTTTCGGGCCTTTGCTGCGATGTCGGTGACCCTCCGCACCGCGCCGATCGTGGAACGTCCCTCCCTGAAACCATACTGTTAGTCCGAGAGTGGGCTTTTTGTCTCCAAATCCACCTATATGCGTTGCGATATGAGGTGCTCCAAGAGTTTGCCTGTTGTGTCGAGCAAGCAAAGGGGTCTGTAAGATGTGGGTAGCTCTGCTGGTTTGCCTGTTTCCGGAGCAGAACCAGATTTGCCGCCTTCCATCTTTCCAGGAAGTGTCTTTCTTCAAACAGACTATTTAGGACCCCCAAGATGGCTCCCGGGTGCTCCGTAGCTGCTGCTTTAACTATTTCAGGCGGTATCCCATCCGGGCCCGGAGCTTTCTTATCCCGCAACTTTGTTGTGGCCTTACTGAGCTCCTTCACCGTGAAGGGCTCCAGTGTATATCCATCTCATCTTGGGGAATCCAGTTTATTATCCTGCTTGCTGGGAATAATGCTAATATAATCTCCTCCGTTCGCACTTTATTTAGGATCACCGGGGGTGCCCTTGCCTTAAAGCGCTTACTTACTATCAGGTAACCTTCGCCCCATACGTCTCTATTTAGTTCCTCACACAGATCGTTCCAGCACTTCCTCTGTGTACGATCTATTGCCACTCGCGAAGTTTTTCTTGCGTTTTTTGCCCAGAGACGTTCCCGCTCGCATTCAGCGTTTTCTCCCCTTTTCCTCATCCTCTGGTATTGCCTTCTAGCTTTGAGTGCTTCACGGCGTAATTCAGCGATCTCCGCTGTCCACCAGTAGACAGGTGGCCGTTTCCCTCTCCCCTTCCTGGTTTTTTTCCAATGCCTTCTGCAATTGGGCTACTGTTTCAGGCGTTTTCCCGAACGCCTCTTGCATTTCTTTAACCATGACTTTTTTATTTAAGCCCCGGACAGCCCAACCTGTTACTGCCGACGGCTTCAGTCCTTCCTCTAAACGTGTAATAATGTAGCTATGGAAGCTGTAGATTTCTTCTTCCAAAACCTTCCAGCTTGTCACTTTTTTCACCACGTTTTGTCACGTCCAAGTAAGATCAATTATTGACTCCGATGGTCCTCTTCTAAATATCGGCGTGCTACCTCTATTAAATATTATTAGGTTTATCCGCGATTCCCAGTCCGTAGTTGCGTCGCCCCTCCTATCAGTATACGTGCATCCCCAATCTGGTGCTTTTGCATTGATGTCCCCTGCAACAATTACACCCTCTCCTCGCTTTACTTCCCGTACGCTTGCCTCAAGATTGTTCAGGAAGACTTCAAATTCATCTTACGGTCGATTCGGGGAAAAGTAAATACTGTATTTACCTAACCTAATCCACACGAAACCATCACCTTCTCCAGTCTCTTTAACTCCTGGGTTCCTGCACGTCACCTTCCCTCTTCTTTCCCTGAACCAGCTTCGTTTGATTCGCTCACCAAAAACAGGTCAGCCGCCGTGGCATATAGTAGCTCCTGTGCAGCCCGCGCTCTCCCCACGTTTACCTGCAGCACTATGAAGAGGTCCGCCGTTGCGCCTCCTCCAGCGCTTCTCTAAACTACGAGCATCTTATAGTTCCACTGCGATGACCTTCCTCACCGCAGGTTACGCAGTTAGGTGTGTCTGTGCACTCCTTGGCCTTGTGGTCCACTTTGCCACAGTTGATGCACTTATTTGCATTGTCCTCACCTTTACAGTCCCTCGCTACATGGTTGTAACCGTGACACCTGTAGCAGATTCGAACCTGTACTAGACGTCTCACACGGCACCTCACTAGTCCGCTCCGCTCTCTTTTCCCCCAAACAATTTTTCCACATTGCCTTTCGAGGTTGTGAAAGTGGCTATCATTGTGCCCACGAAGTAGGTTTTGAGCGATTTGACGGTTATCCCCTGTGCTTAACCAACGCTTCCTTTAGTTCCACTTTCGTGGTTCCTTCTACTAGATCCCGCAACTGGAACGTTACCTGCCTTTTCTCTTCACTGACGATCCTTACGAGGTTTGTCTTCCCAAACTTCTCACAGATTTTCTCATGAAGGGTATCCACTTTCCCGGATCTCTGACCCACATTCATGATGAGCGCCCCAGATCTGGCTTTTTTTCATTCCAGTAACCTCCAATCCGAGTTTTTCAGGATCCACCTCTTTCCTTACCTTTCTGACCAAATCCGCGTAGGTCATGCCATCTACCTTGATGAGGACCGCGTCCTGAAGCTTTTTCCATCTTCTCCTACTTGCAGTGGGCTTACATTCCACCTTACTCTCTTCTTTCCATATCTCTTCCTTTTTAGACTGCCCAGTTGCCATTTTCCTCCTGTTCCGTCTGGTAGCCAGGGGTCTCCGCCTCCTTGCCTCCGGTCTCCCCAGCCGTTTCCTCCGATGTTGTAGCAGTAGGTAGAGTACCTACAGTAGGTAGAGTACCTGTGGTAGCCTTTTTTCGCGCCTTCCCCTTGAGATGGTATACTACGACTGCAATACCTGTTTTATGGAAAACGTTTATTATCAGTTTACATACCCATTCCCATTTGAGGCAGCCATCTTTTCCACACTCCATTTTCAGGACCGCAACCCTGTCCAAATGGAGCTTCTTCATTTCCTCCCTCAGTCGCTTAAGGCCTTCGTAAAGGTTCTCAGGCTCCCTGCCATCTTCGCCGTCTGCTCCTCTCGTCTGTAAAAAGAAACTATACCGTTCAGTCTTCTTCGGCCCGACACTTGTCGGAACCGTCAAGTGTTCACAAGATTGTGCCACCTCTCCCGGCCTTAGTCCCTTGACTTCAGGGGGAACAGGAGTCTTGTCTACCAAACTACTTGCTACTACCAGCTCCTCTTTTGGCACTATGTAAAGCTATATTCTCGATTGTTTCTAGGACTTCTACGGGCCAGAATCTTTCTCCATGTTTTACCATGGCCGAATATGTCGCTTAAGGGTCCATGTCTTTCCAGATCTCCGCAGCACATGACCTCTCAATGCTCTTGCGTGTGCTGTACTTCCTTTAGAGTGTGGTATGGTTTGGATGTGCATGTGACCACACTGTACCTCCAGTTTAGCAGTTCCTGGTCTTTCTTCCTTTCATCTTCCACCTTCTTTATCTAGCGCCCTAATTTACTTACCAAGTCCTTTATCTCGACTTTGGTATTAGGGTGGAGAGCCGTCAACTTCTCCAACTCAACCACTGTCTTGCGGAATCTTTCGAATTCCGCCCATTTATTTGATTCACCTCGTGCGCCACTTTCGGTGGAGGCAACCTTTCTTGTGGGGAATTTAAGCAAGGTCTCAACTAGTCTTACTCTCTTCTCCTCTATCTCCATTTTTCCCAGCTTATCCTCCTCATTTTTAGTTATAGAGTCAGAACCCTTTCTTTCTCTCTTGTTATTCTGATTTATCGGAGAAAGCTCACTATCTTCCTCGCTGATGCAAATCACTTCTGCCTCCTTTACCATAGGGCTGGATTGGCGTTGTACTTTCGAGTTTCCCTCCACTCCGCTGCTTGTGCATAAGCTATCACGAAAAGAGTTGTGCTCTTCCGTAAAACTCTTTAACGCCTTATGTACAAAACGATGCAACCCAAATGACAATGTCTGCCCTGAACGATGCGGTATCGGAAGGATTTCGAAGCAGGTAGTTTTTATTACGGTTTCTCAATAAACATCGCAAACTTTTGTGCCCACAGGCATGCTTCTCTGTGATGATAGTGATGAACTGATGACATACCGTTCACAGAACTACTGTTCACAGAACTACTGTTTCATATTTCTACATGAAAATGTTTAAAATTTAATTTAGTATTTAGTATAAATATATATATATATACACTGCTCCGCAAAATTAACGAACCACTTACAAATGTTAAAATATTTTTTTATTGCTTTTTTTGGCATATAATAATAGATTATATGTTTGTGTAATATTTTTTTAATCATTATGTTAATATTTTTTATTAATTTGTTTTAATTCAAAATTAAAACGTAACAGGTAAAATATCATTATTGGATACAAGTGTTTTCTTGAGATTTTAATTGTTTACACAATTTATTTGTTGAATTCCTGACAGTATTTGTTACTTACAATAAAATGGTACGCAATAGAAGAAATTTGAATGTAGCTGTGTGTGTTGAAGCAGCTACGTTGTATGAGGAAGGATGGAGTTACCGTGCTATTGCTGAGAGACTGAAAGTGCCACATACGACCATTTCTAGAATGATTTTACGTTTTCAAAAAACTAATAGTCATAACCGACATTCTGGGTAAGGTAGGCATCGAATAACAACACCAAATCAAGAATTAGAATTCGTGCTCTGCGAAAACGATTCACAACAACAAAAAGCTTACAAATGCAACTTTCAGCTGTACATAATGTTCAAATAAGTATGGATATAATCCACAAACGTCTCTCAGAACATGACATATTTTCTAGAATACCCGCAACGGGCCCAAAATTAACAGTAGAGCATCTTAGATCCCGATTACAATTTTCTCGGGAACATGTAAATTGGAATATGAATGATTAGGCGAGAGTTTTGTTTACAGTTGAATCAAAATTTTATCTGAATAGCTCTGATCGACGCCTGAGAAATTTCAGACGTCCAAATGAGCGTTACGCCCAGTGCAACATACGCCAAACAATTTTATTTGGTGGTGGGTCTATAAATGTATGGAAAGACATATCTTTAACAGCCCGTACAGACCTCTGTCCAATAAATCAAGGTACGCTGATTAGTGTGAGGTGCATTACAGAAATTTTAAATCAATATGTTGTCCCTTTCGCACCTTATATTGGCAATAATTTTTTGTGAATGCATGATAACTCAAGGCGTCACACTGCTCACATTGTGATGGACTATTTAAATGAGGTCGGTATTGCAACTAAGACATGGCCACCATGCAACCCAGACTTTAATCACATAGAACACCTCTGGAATAACCTTGGACGACGTTTACGACAACTTCAAACTCCACCAGTAAGCCCTCATGAGGTACAATAACGTTTAACTGAAATCTGAAATGAAGTAGACCAAGAGCAAATACCCAGTTTAATTTTAAGTAGGAGACGTCCATGTGAAGTAGTCATAAGAAATATAGGAGGAAATAACCATTATTGATAAATTTATTTAAGTGTTAAGTTTTCTATTTTTTAATAAATAAGACTAATTTTATTATTTTTAGGTAAATAAATTTATATTTTCGCAATATAATTTCCCTTTTTTCTATTTCATGTAAATCTGTAAGATTTAGTTCGTTTTTTTCGCTAACTTAAAAGTTAAATCCAAAAATTAACGTGGTGCGTTAATTTTGCGGAGCAGAATATAAAAAAATTGTAAATTAAATTTTGTTATGTAAGTATTTGATTAAGATTTTAATGTTATTTTAAAATAAGGGCAGAGAGAGGCAAAAAATTGTAATTACATAGGTAATAATAATAATATTTATTCTGGTTTTATAATACAAAAACTAGTCGTCAAAACATAAAAATACATATAATAAAAATAAATGCTTATTCATTTAAAGACCAGTGAACATATATCAACATAATTAATAGTAAAATAAAATAAATATATCATCACGCCTTCTACCCAATACTGGGTGTGGCACTCTGCTGAAGCAGATCTCGGTAAGTGATATATTTTGCGCGTGAAGTGCGGTTACCAGTCGTCAAATCACGGCCCCCAAACATGTTAGTGGTGGAGGAGCCACAGGGATAGCTTTTTCAAATTATGAAAATTTGTCGCCTGTGGGAATCGAACCAGGGACCTCAGGATCCACAGGCCGACTTCATACCACTGAGCTAGCCATCCCATAGTAACATAGAAAAACATAACCGTGGTATAAATTAGTAATTTATTAAACAATTTCTGTAATAGGATACTATACCTCGAATTAATCATTTCTGGTATAATTGAGTTGAGATAAAAATTTGTTACTTTTGGTATAATTTTATCTTGCCAAACTGAATTTGATCTATTAATTTTATCTATGAAAATATCAATATTCGTGTACACCATAAAATAGCATGCATTTTTATTACAAATATTTAATTGTCTTTGTACCTGATACATGTAATTATAATTTTCTTTTAAACAAATTTTACCATCTTTTAGTTCTTAAAATTTTATAACTTTTTTTCTATTGCATCTTTTATAGTCATATTTTAGGCACTGAATGGACATTTTATTTCGCATATTTCGTTATCTCCTATTATTCCATCTGGTGATGCACCCAGAAATGGTATCTTTTTAAAAATGTAATATCCACTTTTATTAATTTTTTCTTCTAGCATCGCTTCAGCCTTGCCTTCATTTCTGATTCCATATTCTGTTAGCTTTACTGCCAGTGAATGTACTATAAAGCAAATTTTTCACTGTATTTGCAGTTAATGTACCTTTCCGTTTTTTGCAAATCTTTCCGAAATTGAAGGCAGTAAGTCGTTTCCGTCTTTCCTCTTTCCATAGTTAATCTGTAAACTGCCCAAGCGTATTTTGAAGAATATAATTCTTATCTGCTTCTTTTCATTTGTTTAAATATTCTTCTTTGGCCTTTTTAAGAACTTCGTTGTTGAAATCTGCTTCAGGATTTTCCGCGTTTGGACCATAATTACTATCCTGATGACTAATAGTACGATTTCTCCTCTTTCCATAACCCCTGTTTTGCCTGGATCTAATTTTGTTTCTTATTTTTGCCGCGTGTTTTAAAGTATATTTTCCAATTTTTCGACCCAACCCTGACTGTATTATTTCATGAAATTCTTCTTTTGAATTCATGGATATGACTGCTATGTCACAACGTGTTTCGTATGAATTTTTTAATGAAAAATTAACTCTTTTATCACCAATTTTGCAACTATTGAATTGTATAATTCTGCAGCGTTATTAGTAATATTTTCTATTAAACTATCAGATTTATTAGCTACATTCTGAACTGCCTGTAATATTTTCGCAAAAATATGTGTTGGAATGGTTGGTATCCGATTTGGTTCGGTATCTGTTCTTTTACAAAAATAACCTCATTTTCCGCAATTTTGGTGATCTCCAAATATATGACGAGGTCCAATAAAAATATCCTTACTTAGTTCTATTATTTTTTGTGCCTTGATATATTCTGCTTCTTCCTATACTGGATTGCTTTTGTTATACTTCCATAAAACCGAATTAAATTTCTTTTTGTACTCGCTGCATTCAAAATTATGTTTACATAACCTTGGAAACCGATGGAAAGTTTGATTTTGTGCACTAGTGCGCAAAGGAATTGAAAAAAACACCCATTTTATATGATTCTAAATATTGACTATTAAAACGTTATTTGTACTTCTTTATATACACACATTTTAATGAATTTATAAAAGAAGTAGAGACATTAGCTTATAACGCCATCAAATAAACATATTTTAACAAACTTTACGAGAAAAAATTAACAATTTGTTTTCAAATAACAAATGTCAATTCACGGCATACTTAACTGTCAATATAAATTCACGCTTCAAATTTAATAAATTTTCTCATTGTCCATCATATAATTTTTGCTCGTTACAAAAAGCATTGTACAAAACTCGTGCGCGAAGACGCCATTTGTACCAATCACACAAATTAAAGCACTCGATTCGCTCGTACTTTAAAATTGCGCTCATGTGCAAAGTATGTCTTCGCGCACTAGTTATGTAAATAGCTATTTTATATGTTGCCGTACTTCTTTGTGCGTATTCATTATATCAAACCCACACGTTTTTTCGATTTGAAATCAACGTCAAAAAAAGAACATTCTTCTACCTACACTATCCTAATCCTTATATTGTTTTACGTAGAACAGTCATAAACAGACCCTTACTCCGTTCCACTTATCTATGTGATTTATGGCTTTAAACGAGAGACGTATTTTTTTCGTAAGTTTGCAACACGTCATGTTTGTATGAATTGATGGAATGTATAAGAAACGGGCGTATAAACGATTTTCTGACTGACTCCGGAACGCTCTTAAGCTGTATTTCTTATAATATATTTTTATTTAAACCCATGTCATGGACAACATTCACTTTCATATTCTTAGCCAGTTGATGTATCCTGTCAATATTTGTAATACTGGCAACTTCATGGTGAACTGTCATGAGCACTTTTTTATTAAGTTATACCGACAGGCATGATTTTTTAAATAAATTTTGAATAGTGGTTGCGTAGAAACGGACAACCGTGTAAATTTAAATTTATAAACTGTTTTATTCGTTTTCTACAACCATTAAAAAATGTAGACGTTTTTAAACTTATTTATATTATGAAAGTAGCAGTTTTTTGCCTCCATTGCAAAAATATGAATTATTTCTGCACTAGTGCAGAAAAGTAATTTAATACAAATAAACTCTATACAGGATGTTCAATTTAGTTGTGCCACAATTGCTATCTCGAGAACTATAAGAGCTACAAGGTTGATTAAATTAGCAAAGAAATACCATTTTGCTAGTCTATTGCAAAACTATAAACAAGCATTTTTTTGACCAGTGGTTCTCCAAATACGTGGTGCAACTTTATTATTTTAAATAGGAAACTACTTTTTTTTATTTGCATATTCGATTCAGTATTTTTTTCTGAATTCAACGTCTACAAAGTTCATTTCCCTCGCATTACAAAATTTTTACGAAAAATGCATATTAACAAATCATAATATTTTTTTATGTTTGATTCATTATTATATGTGAACAACTATTTTGTAAAAAAATAAATGAATACATTTTATTAGTCATTTGTTTCTTTCATAGCACACTGAATCCTGTGCGATTTAAATTAAATTAATGCAAATTTTTGTAAAAAAAATTGTAATGTGATGGTATTGAAAAAAATACTGAATCGAAAAACACATAAATAACAGGTTCCTATTTAAAATAAGAAAGTTGGACTTCGTATTTTAAGAACCACTAGTCGAAAAAAACATTGTTATTACATTTGTAATAGACATACAAAATGATATTACTCTGATTCTAAATTATAATAATTCAAAACTATCATTTATAATTCAAATAGATTTCTCTAAAGCATTTGCTATGGTGAATTTTGATTTGCTTCTAGCTAAACTAAAATTTTATAATTTTTCGATTAGTGCTTTACGGTGGTGTGAGAGTTATTTTGAAGATAGACAATTTTATGTTCGTATGCACGACACTGTCCAAACATTTAATTCAACTGCTTTTTCTTTGCATCGGGGTGTCCCACAAGGTTCTATTTTGGGACCATTATTCTTCTTACTTTACGTAGCGGATCTCCCATAAACTTTAAATTTTTGTGAAATACATTCCTACGCAGATGATACACAAATTATTGCGTCTGTCAAACCAGCAGAAATAATTGATAAATTAGCTGCATGGGTGAAGAATAATGGTCTTAGAATTAATGTAAGTAAGTCATCTTTTTTAGTTATTGGTACGTGTCATAATCCGGACCTCGTGCTAGAACGTTTTTCAAGTTACAAAAACGCCGCCAGGTACTTTTTTCAGTTTTTTTTTATATTGATATTTTGAACATTTGAGTCGTTTACATTTTTGTTACGAGGTTAGACACTTCTGTAATTCAGAATTTTGTATGAAAAGACATGTTTTAATGTTGAATACGAGTATAATAATGTGGTTGAGCCCATATGTTATATCAGAAACTTTTGACTAAGATGTAATTAGGACATTTCGGTTCTCCTTGTTAAAGAAACCTTTAATATTCCAACTTTGTATATCTTACGGTTTTCAGTCACTAAGAATGTACTTGAGACCACCTTTTATATCAGAATCTTATAACTCGGAAAAAATTAGGACTTGTAAGGGCGAATATTGGAGGATGTTTTTGTACTTGGCCTGAACGTTTCAGTTGTACAAATTTTTTTAGTTATACCACATTCCTTTTCTTAAAAATAACGTAAAAAATTATAAAAATATTATTTATTTATTTATTATAACATTTGTATTATTAATAATATATAATGTTATGAGTTATATCAGATTCTTTTTTGTAAAAAAAGTAAAAAAGTTGAAATTAAAAAAAAATTTTTTGCTGAAGTAAAACAAACAAAATATTTAAAAAAATATTTTTTGTTTACATATTATAACATTTATATTATTAATAATATATCATGTAATTCTTAACGTGATGACGTCACAAGCGGGCACTGAACAAAGAGAAGTCGACATTTGCCTGGGCTTGGGTCGAAACGGGATGGGCCAAAACCGAATGAATCGTAGTGATGTGATAATGTCAAACGCGGACGCTGAACAAGGAGACTACGTTTACCCAATTTGAATTACATCACTTTTCAAATATCCATATCTTTGGAACGCATGGACCAATTTGCATGAAACTTCTTTGTTTCTACTCAGTTTTGTGCGGGCTATGCGCTGGTTAAGTCAAAACATACTTTTATATCCGCTTGGGATTCATTTTTTAGTGCGGCATTTGGGGCCATTTGTTCACTCGGGATAAGAGACTGTAGTGTCTAGCCACTGTAGTTTGTACTTGGCCAGAGATACTATCGTGTCTCTTGATATAAAAAATGTAAATTTTATTAAAGAACGTGCTCGGTGTACCGCCGTTTACGTATCTACGGTCGGGGGATATAAACTCCAAAAGGATTGCCAGAAAATATCATCTGATTATAAAAAGAGTAGTCAAATATTGACGATGTAAAATATGCAAAAATTGCACAACATATTTTTGCAAAAAAATGTAATATTCCACTATATCCAGATTATTATTTTGTACAAGTAATGTTATTATTATTTTTCTTAATTATAATAATTGATTACTTAAAGGGAAAAGAAAAAGAGGCAGACCAGCAAAAACATGGGAAGATGATGTCAGAAAAGCACTAGAAAGCAGAGGAGTAAAATGGCAAGAATCTACAAAAATCATGACAGATAGAAAAGCCTGGAAAAAAGTATGGAAAAGAAAACCCTTGGAGGAAGAGCAGAGAAACTGACCATAACCATAGCCTTACACCGAAAGGTAGAAAGGCTTCTAGGATTAAGTAAGTAAGTAAGATTATTTAAACATTCTACACAGAAATCACCATGTTTATATTTTTCTTTATACTTGTGCTCAGTGGTACCGTGGGTTACCATGCGATATCAACATTTGGCGTTAATAATAGTATATTACGTACCATGAACTGTAAGGGACAGTTTTTAGGTCAAGAATGTTGTTTGTGAAATCGACGCCCGTAGGATCGAAATTTCCTAAACATTCGCGTTCTAAAAATCAATTACAAATCTACATTCAAAATTAACAGTTGTCAAATTGTTGTCAAAATAAACAGGACCTCGATCTATTATATTTACTTACTGTCCACGGTGAATGCTAAGTAAATATTATGGTCATGATGTATCCATGGAAACCAACTGTACAATAAAAGTAGTACTGTATTTAAATTTTTTAATTAATGGGTAAATTACAGTGCAGGTATTGTAAAAATTATATGTCAAATATTTTGTTGGTGTTATGCAATGTATTTAATGAAGTGTGGCAAACTTTAGTAAAATTTTATTAATAGATCTGAGTGCTAATGGGTTAAAGAAGTTTCTGTGACTTTTTAAGAATAGATCATTTAGATTAAAAGAGATGAATATAGTAGATACCCATATATAACAATTATATATTGCAATTACTAGTGAAATTTTCAATAGCATCAAACCTTTTAAACGAGTTTCAGTATCAATCGGAAATTGAATAATGGGTTGTCTGTGTTTCCACATATGAAACATTTCCTTTCACCCATTTGTATGGTTTATAGGAACAAAATAAAAGTTCATTAAACCGAAATAGAAATGCAATAATTGTGTATTAAGGCAGCAAAATAATTGATAAATTATTAAATGTCATATAAACTATAAATTAAGGCAGCAAAATAATTGATAAATTATTAAATGTCATCTAAACTCTATTGTTCGTTACGGCAGGCGGGGTTATTTTCAAATTTAGTTATGATGTATCTCATCAGAGGCGCTAGTTGACGTGTCCGCTCTGTAAATTTGGAACTAGAAATTTTAATGACATATGAAACGCCCATAATAAGCGTAGCGTAATGACGAGCTATACATTAAAAAATGGGAACAAAAAGGGATATCCCGTATTATTGAGAGAGCTACATAGTTGACAGACCATGATCAACATGCCAATTAATCTATATCATATGCTAAAAGTATGCTCTGGTTAGTCGTGGTCTGTCAACTAACTCTCTCACTAGTGCGAGATGTCTCTTTCTTTTGATTCCCTTTCATCTCTCCCTGGCGTGACGGCAATTGTGTAACTCTCCATTCAATGAAGTTGGGCATGTAAGAGCCAAGTGCGAAGGAGCGCGAATTATAATTCGGAGATAATAATTATTGAAAAAAATAAAACAACTTATTTTTCTCAAAGTAGAATTTTTATTCAAGATAATGTTTACTTGTCGAGGATCAGTACAAGAGTGAGTTTTAACTAGAATACATATTATATAATATCTTAAGATTAGTGCTTATGTTGCTGAAAGTTATGGAAAAATACTGCGGTCACTTGAGATTGACCAGTGCACACGTGTAGCAAATATGATGAAATCTTACTTAGAGTGTTATCATAATTCGCGCGAAAAAAAAAATTAGAGTTAGACGTCAAAACAGAAAAGAAAGCGAGAAGACAACATTATCGACAAAGCATATGAGAAAATTCATTATGACAAATATCTGCAGAGGGGTAAAATAAATATATAGATACGATGAATATTTAGCGAAAATTGTTATTCTAATAAAAATAAAAAGTGCAACAATAAACTATTTAAGTGATAAGATCAAGCATCAGGGAGTCTATTCTAATAGGGACTTATACAATTAAAATTTTTCGGTTGCCATCTAGTGAGTAAAACAGAATGTAATAATTTGTTATGTAGTGAACATTGTATAGCTTTACAGTTTGACGTTTATCACGTGATCCAAACGTTAAACGACAAACAAATGCTGGGATCTGAGGGCAGAAGTGCTGAAAGGAGAAAGCAGTTGTTCGACTCGGCATGGTGTCACCTCGCTCTTCCTGCATATTAGTTGTTTCACACAAAATAGTGAGGAGGGGGCTCTGCTTCGGATCTGTTGCATGTGACGTCAAAATTGTAAGTCCCTATTGATAGGGATGTTGCGATACCTCTAAAATATCGATACCAGTATCAAAAGAGTATTCAAAAATAAAGTATCGATACTGGTATCGGAATCGGTATCAAATGAAAGTATCGATACTAGTATTGGTATCGAATGATTATTTTTAAAAAATCTTGTCATTTTGGAAATACATTAGGTTTTATACGAAATTATGATGAAATAAACTCAATCACAATAACAATATTTAAAATAGTTACTTTAGCACAAATTCACAGTTTAACAAACATGAAATCAGAGTTTATCTACTATCTTTATTTAACTTTCACTGTCTCATTCTACTAGTTCTACCGTTCGTCGAACACATGGCCATGTTTTATTAAAATTTAAAAAAAATACCAGCATAATATGAACTTTTCATGAATTTATTGCAAAATGATATTAGATTAAAAATAGTTTGCGATACTTTAGTATCGAAATAAAAACAAGTACTGATATAGGTAAAACATCGAAAGTGAAGTATTGATACCAAAATAACCGGTATCATATTAGTAGTATCACAACAACCCTACCTATTGACATAGCCACTGTGGTAACTGTAGCCACATCGATATACAACAAGGATCCACCTGGCGGTATAAATAAAAAAGGTCATCGATGACGTCATCATTTAATCACATCATAAATTTATAGCGGGAGCTGAATAGATTCCTTACGGTTGTACTTAAGGTTAAATAATACCCAGCTTTAATTTGTTTCTAGCTCGAGGTGAGCACTGTAGTTAGCTCCATGAATGAGTTTGAATTAAGTTGATATAGAAGGTAGCTGTGTATGTGGAATATAGCCACCTATTGGCAATCTTGACAACTGTCATTTTTCTTCCTCGGACATAAACCAGACAAATATAGTAGTGGGGGGAGACGCATTTTTAAGATTGGTTGATGCGGGAAATTGAAAATTTAGCACGGTTAAGCCTCATGAGCCACGAAATATATTCTAACTAAATAACAAATAACTTTCTTAAAGTTATTGCGTAAAATATTATTAATAAATACATAAAATGGTAAATTTTATTTAATATAATGGTTGTTCGTATCTCTGAAGTTAGAGGTTGTAGAAAAAAAGCTGTAGATAATGAAATAATAAATAACTTTTATGCAACAAAATATAAATATTATTTTATTTATAAAAACTGTTATTTGCAAAAATAATTATACTTTGTTTTTAATTATAAATATTGTTTATAATTTTAAGAATCTTCTACATTTATTTTATCAATTTTTGATAGCGCATTGGTTGGCAGTTTGAAATTACTCAGTTCCACTAGTTTGAAAAGTAATGTTATTATAAAATAAATGTGTCACATACGAGTAAAAATAGTATATTTTAATATATTTTATAAAATAAAAAAACTTAAATTATTATAAATGATTTTAATTAATAATCTTAATATTATAAGATAGGTATATTTTATAATGGAATAATTATGGAATAAGACAAGTATAAAAATTTGGTGTGGTCACCACACGACTTTCTTATACACAGCATATTTAATATTTAGAATATATCTGTTTGACACATATAAAATATCAAATTTGTTTACCTATAATTTACATCATTGAAAAAATGATCAAAACGGATTCAGAGGACAACAAAACACGTATTTCCGCGAAAATCTCGTGAACGATTTTTTCCACGATTCCAATAGGATGCGGGCACTCACGTGACACTGTGACGTTTTGTGACGTACAAACAACTGTACCAGGGAAAGATCCCTGCGCCACCTACAAAAATGAACTATTTTTTGGGATGAGATTTGAAAATAACCGGTTCTTTTCAAATCTCGTCCCAAAAAATAGTTAATTTTTGTAGGTGGTGCAGGGATCTTTCCCGGAACAGCTGTTTTTACGTCACATAAACGTCACAGTGTCACGTGAGTGCCCGCATCCTATACTTTCTTATACACAGTATAAGGAATATCTTTTGGTTTAAACCTTCTACTATTAAAACACCCTGTCACTGGACACGACATTTTGCAACGAATAAAATCAAGTTTACAGTAATGTTTCTCGAGATGATCACTTTTGGCATGACAACCAGCGTTCCTTGAAAATTGGATGCGCACTCGTCTAAGTCTTCTCCCACCACTCTATTTCTCTGGCACAAACCCATAGACAAATTATGCCGTATTCAAGTCAATGCAGTGTTACGAAGCAGAAAGGGATGGAATAACTTGCTGGTGAGGCGGGTGCGCGGCAAGGAGCGAGTACACTTTGATGTTATGCAAGTTGCAAACATTTGTCTAGTTATTTTTATATTCAATTACTTACTTTTCATACATCAAAGTAAAGGTTAGTTTTTGACATATTAAGTGTTTTGTATACGTACTTATGTATTTAAATAAATAAAATGCTCGCGTCTGATAACTGTCATCAACATAAATGCAACCTGCATAGCATCAACTTGTACTCGCTCCTTGCCGAACACCCGCCTCACCCACCAGTTATTCTATCCCCTTCTACTTCACAACAAACGCCGTTGTTATCGGTCTAGTTATGTTTTGTCTGAGCACAAACCTAAGGAAATTATAACATCGCGAATAAAGTACGCACGTAATTCAAAATTTTAGTAAATTTTGTAAATTTTTTACTTTTATTTAAATGTAATGCTTTTACTATCATTTCATTAGTATATATATATATATATATATATATATATATATATATATATATATATATATATATATATATTTAGAATATAAATTAATACCCGGTAGAATGGGCCAAATAAAGTACTTCCTACTTAGTTTTAGATCAAAATGAAGAAGTATACGCATTTATAGCCAAATCGGAGAGGGTCGACTTTTTTTGTCCGATTTCACGTAGAATGATCCATATATATATATATTAATTTTCAAATATGTCTATGCTTGAAATTTATAAATAAAAGTTATATTAAATTCAAGTAATATGTTCGTAAGATAATATTTTCGTGTTTTGCCTGTATACAATCCATGTTAAATTGGAACAAATATGGCGGTCGTAACCGTATGTCATCGCTCTCATTGTAGGCACTCTAAATAAAACCGGCGGGAACCTAAAGTGATATACCGCCGGAACCGAAGCAGATCGCAAACGAACGCGGTGGGAATAGCGTGGCGGTGGAGGTGGCGGTAGCGATCAGATGGTACCTATATAAGACAATGCAAGTACGCACACAAACAGTGAAACAGAAAAAAATATTGAATTATTGTATTCATATGATATTTTATGCACAACCGAGCCGAAATTAATGTTTTAGTCATAAAAACCAGACCTAAACACTTGTTTATTGCCCTAGGGTCATAATAAAATAATTTTCTCTAAATACATGATAATTTTTGTTTCTTATAAATACTTGATTTTGACATATAAATGTACCTGTTTAATATTTTGAATATAAAAATAAATATTCTTTGCTGTGCAAAAAAATGTATGTACCAATGGTAAAATAAGCATTTCTGACTAATAACATGCTCACCACTGGTAGAAACTATATTCACTCTTGATACATAAATATCTATTATATGATTTAGCAAATCCGAATTGTGGAAAAAAAGATAGATTATAAGACAAAATCTCTAAATTTCTTCCGTTTTCCTTCTTCTTCGTCCAATGTATAATACCATTTCTTCTTTTTCCATTTCCCGTCCAACGTCCATTGCACTGCAAATATTTTAGCGCAATACTACAGGCGTTCTCGTCAAACAAACCGCATCAGTGTGCGTCGATGAGTTCGCCACCTTAGCCGCCACCGCCCCGCCATCGCCACTGCGTTGGTTTGCGAACCGCTTGATGTTCTTCTATTTCGACCGACATCACTATAGTTTATCTTTTCGCCGCTATATCTACTCAGCGCCACTTGCTTACACAAACTATTTTACGGCATAAATATTTATTCCAGTTGTTATAATTGTGAATATCTTCTATATAAAACACGAAATCTTCTTCAAATTTATAGGTAGAATGTATAAATATGTACAGTATATAATACTTATTACGTTTCAAAAAATAAACTTTACACACTTGCAAAAAAAAATAAAACAAAATATTTTATTTTTTTTAACTATGTTCCCGAAGTTCATTTTTGGATTTTTTTAAATATGTAATATGACTCCCCACAAGGCATTAAAGTTTAATTGAAAAAACACGTCTAGTATAGAAGAAAAAAATTAAAATGTATGGAAAAAGTAGGTTTTTTGCATTTTAAAAATAGTTCTCGAATTTTTTTTATTTTCACATATATTATAGATAATATTATTGGTAATATTTATTGTAAATTTTAATAAAAAAACACGTTTAGTACTTAAATTACAGTTAAAATAATGTTTACAATATATTTTTGGGTGTATAAATTAATGCAAATATTTAAAAAATAAATTTATTTGCATTGAAGAGTAGTATCTTTTTATTTATATATACATAGATAGCTTGTAACATTAAACAGTATTCAATAAAAAAATTAAATCTTTTATATTCATTTTGAACTTCGCGCGCATGGGTATCATTTAACCTTAACACTGGTGTCTTGTGCATGCTGTTGTAGCGATCGGACGTGTTTACGGTGCTCAGAGCTTGTTTTGACGGTTTTTTGCGATTTGGGGAGTACGCTCGCTGAGGCGAAGTCTCTGTTGTGTTAAAGTGGTTAGTGCGAAACTGAGTGAGTGAGTGAATTGTAGTTTTCGGGTTTTTCAGTGTTTTTAGGGTGTAGCTGGCTTTTCCGGGACAGTAGCGGAAGGTGTTTTCACCGACCGGGAATTTCCTGGAAATTCCCAGGGTTTTGGGTTGCTCGGCGGTTTAGGGGAAAACCGGTGAGTAACGCTTGTGCGTTGGGCTTAGAAAATTAGATTTAGAGGGGGTCATTTTTGAAAGTTAGTTTTTCCGGGGTAGTCGTTTGATTTTGGTGGTTTTTCCGGGTGATTCGGTCACCTGACACCGGGTAGTTTAGTTCGGGGAATAGCGATTTTCTAATCGCGAATTTCTCGGGGTTCTGCTCGGAAAATCGGGGATTTTCCGAGTGGCGGCGCCGATCTGGGAGGAGACGCGTCGGAGTAGCGGGTAAAAGTTTTGACGTCGGATTTTCCGGGTTTCTACCCGAATTTTCCGGGGTTTTTCCGGGTCGGTTAGGATCCTGGGAAGCCAAGGAAGGGTTTTCCGTTGAAATATTTTTGGGTGCCATTTTCTCGGCTCCCAGAGCTCTCACGTTAGTGGGATTTTCAAGGCAACGCCCTCCAAGGATCCCAGGAATAGTTTGGGAAAGTTTAAAGGTAGGTTAGTGGGGAAAAATTTGGAACCCATCTTCAATGGGTTCCAAAGAGGCGGTAGTGGTTTTGGAGGACTGTGGGGTCCCTGGGAGTAGCGGTGAGATCCTTTCTGGCACTGAAGGGGGCGACGTGGAGTCCGCAATAGAAACGGACGCGGTACCAAGGGTAGGGGGGGAAAACGAAAGAAGAGAATAGTCTCAGTGGAGGGGGGTGATTTAGACCATATGAAGGAATATAGAAGGTTGGGGGATAAATTATTAGAGATATTCGGGGGAAGTAAGTCGAGTAGAAAGGACTTCGAGGTTATGGTGGGTACTCTGAGGGAAATGGAGGCGGTGTTTTTGAACGTGTTGGTGGAGTCGGAGAGGAACCAGGGAAGGATTCAGGAACAAGATAAGTTTAGGGAAATAATAGAGAGATACGAGGGGGATGCCGCGAAAGATAGGAATCAGCGGGAAGTAGGGAAGGGTCCTGTGACGGTGGCAGGACCTACGAGGGATAGGTCAACAGGACGGGAGAAGCGGGAGCCGCCGAAAAGCTTCGCGGTAGTTGTAAGGGGTCAGGGGGAGACATTGTCCGCGGATGTGGTAAAGGAGAGGGTAATGACGCAGTGCCGGAAGGAGGTAGGGGTAGTTAAGGTCAGCGCTGTACGGAGGGTGAGGGATGGGGTCACTATCGTGACAACTAATGAGGGGGATTTGAGAAAGATCCAAGAGTGTAGGAAGTTCGGGGAAGTAGGGCTAAAGCTCGACGAGCCGATGAAGGTAGGGCCGAAACTGATGGTTTTCGACGTACCGGAGTACCTTTCCGACCTAGAGGTTAGGACGGAGCTGTTTGTGAACAACCTCAGAGACACGGTCTCTGAGGTAGAGTTGAAAGAGAGGGTCAGAACAGTAAGTAGGAACAAGGGGATTCTTATTGTGGAAGTGCCTCACAAGGCAAAGGTTGCAATAATGGAGAGGGGATACGGAAAGGTACACTTGGGTTTCGCGGCGTGCCAAGTCAAGGAGATCGACACTGTACAGCGCTGCTTTAGGTGTTATGGATTAGGGCACATGGCGTGGGAGTGTAAGTTGAAGGGAAATGTAGGAGATGTGGGTTAGAGGGACATTTAATAAAGGACTGTAAGGGAGAATTGGACTGTAGGGTCTGCAAGCAGGCCGGGAAGCCATCGGGGCACTCTGTGTTCTCAAGAAGCTGCCCGGCTTACGAGGAGGCCGCTCGGAGGGCTAGAAGGCGGATAACGGCTGACTAATGGCTTGCACGCGCATTATTCAGCTGAATTGTGGAAGGGGTAGGGAAGTTATGTTTGATGTCGGCCAAGGGCTAGTAAGTGAGAATGTGAGTGTTGCTCTCTTGCAGGAGCCGTATGTATGGGGAGGCAGAGTCTGTGGTTTGCCGTCGGCGATGCGCGTTTACGCGGGCGCTGGCGAGGGAGGAGCCAAGGCGGCGATCGTCGTTAACAATGACGCTCTCGACGTCATGGCAATACCCGAGCTGATCACAGAAACTGGATTGTGCGTATGTCTGGAGGGAACGGCGGGCAGGCTATACGTTTGTTCGCTGTACTGTAGATTTGGCGGCGACATTGAGCATGACATAGGGTATCTTGAGAGGGTGTTGGACACTGCGGGCAACTGCCCGCTTCTGGTGGGCATGGACGCTAATGCGGTATCGCCTTTATGGTTTAGTAAAGGGGAGATCCGATATGGCGAGAGAGTCCAACGGGGGCATCGGATCGAGGACCTTATAGGAGGTAGGGATTTAGTTGTCATGAATGGGCTAAGCCGTTTCTACACTTTTTGTGGTCACGGCGGTATGAGTGACATAGATGTGACGTTGGGTAATAGGGCAGTAGATAGGTTGCATTGGGAATGGGAGGTTTTGCCCGGCTGGGGTAACTCCGACCATAACGCGATGCAGATCGTCATCAGCAGGGCATGTGCTGGTGGAGGTCGAAACGTGACAGCAAGTTTCTCTAGGTGGTCGGTGAAGGAAGTCGACTGGGAGTTTTACGGCGAGGCGCTCTGTGACCGGGTGGACATAGGCGTGACGGAGTACGGAGAGCTGACGGTAGACGACATGACTGAACGACTGACTGGGTGGGTGACAGACGTAAACAACCGGGTACTGAAACGCGCGGGTAGAGGCAGACCAAGACAGGTCAGGTGGTGGACCGACGAACTGACGAGACTGAGAAGGGTGTCTAGGCGGAAGCGAAGGCTATTTCAAATAGCTCGACGTGACCAACTGGATTCCCTTCAGACGAGACACGCGGAGTACAGGGAGAGTGTTGGGACGTATAAACGGGCGATGCACGGGGAGAAGGACAAGCACTGGCAGGACTTTGTACAGGAGAGTGGGAACGCCGGCCCTTGGGGTGCGGTTTACCGCATCTGCAGGGGGACCAGACGAAACGTGGACATACCTAGACTGAGGGAGGGAGACAGAGTTGCGGAGACGTGGAACGACAGTGCGGACGTACTTCTGCGGGCATTCTTTCCTGGTGGAGATAGAACACGTAGAACAAGGTAGGAACCGAGACAGAGAATTTAGCTGGGATGAGATCGAGGCTGCTGTCAGAGCAATGACAGTAGGCAAAGCACCTGGCTTAGATGGGTTTGAAGTATTAATGGTTAGGCAGATTTGGATTAGTTTAGAGGGATACGTGAAGACCCTGTTCGACGCGTGTCTGAGGAAGGACTGTTTCCCCACTTTGTGGAAGCGGGGACGTGTGGTGGTGCTGCTGTCGTTGCCATCGCTATTGAAATACGTCTTTAGAACTACATAACCTTAATTATTATTTTTTTATTATTATGATTATTGCACCAATTTTAGTTATTTTATAATTGAAAATAATTTTATCGAAATTTAATCACCATACATGTATTTTCAGATTTTGTTTATAATCATTTAATATTTTTTATTTTATTTATAAAAATATAATTTATTAATTTATAATCCTGTAATTAAAGTGGGATTATTTATATAAAACTAATGTAATACTTTATTATTTTTACAATAAGAAATATGAATAAATATTTTAATTTAATTATATGTAAAATTGCATCTCTATACCGTTGTTATATTTTAAATATGAATAAAATGCTGTCATAGCCCAACCTCACTAATGATCTGAACTTTAAAAAATCTGATGGTTGCAGCACACGACATCCCGCCAATTTATTTCCATAGTACTCGTATAAAGTTTTATATTATCAGCCGTATTCATAGAAAAAATAGTCTAGGTTTAAACTCGAATTATATCTAATACAGCTGTAACTGAACATTGTCTTATTCATAGCGCAGTTTAGTCTCAGTCTATCTTTCGTGTACAGTTAAACCAGTACTAAATTTTAATCCTAGGTGATAGTAGGTTTATCTTGGTATTTTCATGACTTCAGTGAGTTGACAGTCAATTTTGGAAGTGGTAAAAGCATTTTAAGTATAATTAAAAATCACAATTATAGCTCTTGCTATTTTACATAATATTGCAATCAAGGAAAGACAAGAAATTAACGTTATAAATGCAAATTTAAACTTACATAAAATAAAAAATACCATTATTTAAATTTAATTTCGGCAATAGCCTATTCTGTTTCGAATGAAGAAAATGAAGACTGCAACTTATTTCGGGCGAATTTTATTAAAAATTATTTTCATTATTATTGTATTGTGTAAAATAATTTTTAAAAATAAAATAAATTAAAAAAGTATTAACTGATAGTAAAAAAAATAAAATTACTAATCTGAATCGACTTCAGAAATGTCTAAGTAGTAATTTAAATCTTAATTTAAAAACTTTTTCCTCCCAGCGCTTCCGCTTGTTTTGAAGTTTCTTTGTATGCTTCATTTGCAATTTAATTTTTATCGTTTGCAATTCCAATAATTTTTCATCATATATCGTCATGTCACCGAATTTATTCTTCTTTCCCTTTTAAATACACTAGCTGTTGGAGTTGGTGCGGCAGGAATATTATTTGTAACGAAAGGAATTCTTCAACCGTTAATGGTATAATAGTTGTAACATTTTCTGTAGTAGAAAGGAAAGTGGCTATAGGCTGATTTTCTAGAAAAGTATTATCGTAATTGTTTATTTCGTAGTCAGTTGCTAGAAGTTTCTTGCCTCGTTGGAAACCAATGGCCACAAAATTATTTGTTATTTTTACCCAAATTGAAAATTTCTTTGCATTTATTTTTGAAGCAATCGATTTATTTTCTAATAAAAGTGCGTCCAATTTGCACCAGGAAGAAATCAAAGCATACAAAAAAATTCCAAATCAAACATTCGTTTATGTCACGTCGCATTAACACTTCGTAAAATACCAATATGCGCACGCGCAAACCATAGCCTAGTGTATCGCTTTCACTAGTACGGAGATAGTTCGTATTTACGTAGTTCGAATCAAATCTAGGATTTTGTTTGTCTATGAATAAGGGGTTTTAGTCGCAGTTTAAACCGGTACTACGTAATACGAGTTTAAATCAAAACTAATGGATATTCTATGAATACGACTGTTAATATAACTTTATTTGTTATAAAATGTATTCATTATTAAAACAACAAACTTACCTTGAAAATATTTCAATTCTTGCATTATTTTATTTTTGAATATAGAAATGTAGAACAGACGTTAACATATTAGTTTTATTACTAGCGGTCTGCCTGGCTTCGTCAGGCCTTCACGCTACGCTCCGCGAACACTGTAATACGATTCACTTCTGCAAGACAATTGACACTATATAAATCAAATTATTTCCGAAGTAAAAGTTCTCAGTTCTGCACGTCTGTTTTTAAAATACATTTAATTGATACCAAGCACGATAGGTTACGAAACTCTGGCACTACAAAATTGACAATAAAAAAAATCCAATTTAGTACACGAACTCTTTAAGCGACCTTTCATTTGATACCAAACACGATATGTTTTGAAGTACTTTTACTAAAACAATTGCCGATCGAATAATATTTAATTTTCTACGCGAGCCCTTCTATAGACCTTTCATTTGATACCAAACACGATAGGTTTTGATGCGTTTTTACTAAAACAATTGCCGATCGAATAATATTTAATTTTCTACGCAAGCCCTTCAATAGACCTTTCATTTGATACCAAACACGATAGGTTTGATGCGTTTTTACTAAAACAATTGTCGATCGAATAATATTTAATTTTCTGCGCGAGCCCTTCAATAGACCTTTCATTTGATACCAAACACGATAGGTTTTGATGCGTTTTTACTAAAACAATTGTCGATCGAATAATATTTAATTTTCTGCGCGAGCCCTTCTATAGACCTTTCATTTGATACCAAACACGATAGGTTTTGATGCGTTTTTACTAAAACAATTGCCGATCGAATAATATTTAATTTTCTACGCAAGCCCTTCAATAGACCTTTCATTTGATACCAAACACGATAGGTTTGATGCGTTTTTACTAAAACAATTGTCGATCGAATAATATTTAATTTTCTGCGCGAGCCCTTCAATAGACCTTTCATTTGATACCAAACACGATAGGTTTTGATGCGTTTTTACTAAAACAATTGTCGATCGAATAATATTAAATTTTCTGCGCGAGCCCTTCAATAGACCTTTCATTTGATACCAAACACGATAGGTTTTGATGCGTTTTTACTAAAACAATTGCCGATCGAATAATTTTTTAATTTTCTACGCAAGCCCTTCAATAGACCTTGCATTTGATACCAAACACGATTGGTTTTGATGCATTTTTACTAAAACAATTGTCGATCGAATAATATTTAATTTTCTGCGCGAGCCCTTCAATAGACCTTTCATTTGATACCAAACACGGTAGGTTTTGATGCATTTTTACTAAAACAATTGCCGATCGAATAATATTTAATTTTCTACGCGAGCCCTTCAATAGACCTTTCATTTGATACCAAACACGATAAGTTTTGATGCACTCTTACTAAAACTATTGCCGATCGAATAATATTTAATTTTGTACGCGAGCCCTTCAAAAGACCTTTCATTTGATGCTAAACACGATATGTTTTGAAGTACTTGAACTAAAACAATTGCCCATCGAAAAAAATTGAATTCTGTATGCGAGCCCTTCAAAGGACCTTTTATTTGATACCAAACACGATAGGTTTTGAAGCACTTTCTCTAAAACAATTACTGATTGAAAAAATCTTATTTCTACATGCGTGACCTTTAAAACTTTGATATTATACCATATACGATAAATTTCGAATTTTGATAATAAATTTAAATAAATAATAATAAAATTGTATTTAATGTACATTGCCGTGAACAATATTTGCTTAGTTATACTGTATATTTTTACCGAGGACAATTTTGGTTTGGTTTACCTGTATATTTTATATTACTTGTCAATTTGACGTTTAAACCAACTTTATAGTGAACTGTTAAAAATTTACTTTTTAAATATACATATTTGAAATGTGTAATTATAATAAAAACGTCCCCTCATTTCCTCAATATGTGTAAAATATTTCAAAACTACTCACAGATATTTCATATTTAAGTAATTTATAATTAAAAATGCGACATGTCCACTGACAAACGTCAAAGTGACAGTAGATCTTCTTCTTAAAAAAACCAAAGCCACCACACTCTTAGTTTATTTTGCCCCAAAAACGCAGGTTTTTTCAAGTTTTCTCGCACATCATGTGCACGAAAAATCTAAGACTAACAAAAGGCACCCCCCATGATTGACCTCTATCAAATAAAAAAAGTTTTAAATTAATCGGACAAACCGTCTAGGCTGTAGAGATGCGCAATTCACCGTGATGAATCTACACAAATATACAAACCTACCTTTACTCTTTTAGTATATGGACTAGCGGTCGGCCTGGCTTTGCCAGGCCTCACGCTAGGCTCCGCGGACACTGAAGTAAGGTTCACTTCTGTATGACAAAATATAAACTGAATTAATTCCAATCTAAAACTTTTCAATTCTGTACGTTTATTCATGCAAAGACCTATTAATTGATGCCAAACACAATACGTTTTAAATCTGTATCACTAAAACAATTGCCGCTCAAAAAAAATCTATTTAATTCGCGTGCCCTTTAAAAGACATTTCATTTGATACCAAACACGATAAGTTTTAAAACACTTTCACGAAAACAATTGAAGATCTGAAAGTATTTAATTTTGTACGCGAGCTCTTCAAAAGACCTTTCATTTTATATCAAACATGATTGGTTTTAAAGTACTTTCACTGAAACAATTCTCGGTCGAAAAAAATACCAATTTTATATTCGAGTCCTTCAAAGGCCTGTAATTTAATACCAAATATGATACGTTTTGAAACACCTTTACTAAAACAATGGACGATAAAAAAAAATAATTAATTTAACATGCGTTCTCTTTAAAAGACCTTTCATTTGAAAACAAACACAATAGGTTTTGAAGCACTTTCACTAAAACAATTGCCGATCTAAAATTTTTAATTTTGTACGCGAGCTCTTCAAAAGACCTTTCATTTTATATCAAACATGACTGGTTTTAAAGTACTTTCACTGAAACAATTCGCGGTCGAAAAAAATACCAATTTTATATTGGAACCCTTCAAAAGGCATGTCATTTAATATCAAATGTGATAGCTTTTGAACACCATTACTAAAACAATAGACGATCAAAAAATAATAATTCATTTAACACGCGTGCCCTATAAAATACCTTTCATTTGAAACCAAACATGATGGGATTTGAAATACTTTTAGTAAAACAATTGACGATTGAAATGTATTAAGTTTTGTACGCGAACCCTTCAAAAGACCTTTCATTTAATAGCAAACACGATAGGTTTTGAAGCACTTTCAATAAAACAATTGTCGATGGAATAAAATTTAATGCTGCAAGCGAGTCCTTCAAAAGACCTTCCATTTGATATCAAACACGATAGGTTTTGATGCACTTTCACTAAAACAATTGACGAACGAAAATATTTCAATTTTTCATGCAAGCCCGTTAAGAGACCTTTCATTTCATATCAAACGCAATATGTTTTGAAGCAAAAATATTTTAGTTTTGCACACGTATCCTTTAAAATAACTTTCATAATATACCAAATACGACTGGTTTTGAAGCACTTTCAATTAAACAATTATCGATAGAAAATTTAGGAGTGCCCAAATGATTCTAATTTGAGTTATATGGTTTTTCTAAAGTGAACTTTGCCGTAGACAAAATTTGCTTGGTTTTACTGTATATTATTATCGAGATCAAATTTGGTAGAGTTCACCTGTATAAATTATAAAACTTGTCAATTTGACGTTTTGTTTCGAAACCAAATTTATTGTGGACCGTCAAAAATTTACTTTTTAAATACACATATTTGAAATGTACAATTATAATAAAAACGTCCCCTCATTTCCACAATATGCGTAAAGTATTTCGAAACTACTCACAAAAATTTAATATTGAAGTAATTTATAATTAAAAATGCGACATGTCAACTGACAAATGTCAAAATGACAGTTGATGTTCTTAATAATTCCAAAGCCTCCATATTCTTTATACTTTATAAAACTTGTCAATTTGACGTTTTGCTTTAAAACCAACTTCATAGTGAAGTGTCAAAAATTTACTTTTTAAATACACATATTTGAAATATATAATTATAATAAAAACGTCCCCTCATTTCCACAATATGCGTAAAGTATTTCAAAACTACTCACAAAAGTTTCATTTTGAAGTAATTTATAATTAAAAATGCGACATGTCCACTGACAAACGTCAAAGTGACAGTAGATCTTCTTCTTAAAAATTTCAAAGCCTCCACACTCTTATTTGATTTTGCCCCAAAAACGCATGTTTTTTCAAGTTTTCTCGCACATCATGTGCACGAAAAATCTGAGACTATCAAAAGGCACTCCCCATGATTGACGTCTATCAAATAAAAAAAGTTTGAAATAAATCGGATAAACCGTTTAGGCTGTAGCGATTTACAAATGGGCGTGATGAATCCATATATATATATAAATATATATATAAACAAATATACCTTATCCAAATAGTATAGAGGACTAGCGGTCAGCCTGGCTTCGCCAGGCCCTCACGCTAGGCTCCGCGGACACTGATATTGGATTCACATTTATAAGTCGATAGGTTTTATTGCACTTTCACTAAAACAAGTACCGATCGAATAATATATAATTTTGTACGCGAGCCCTTCAAAAGATTTTACATTTGATACCAAACACTATAGGTTTCGTAGCACTTTTACTAAAAATATTCCCGATCGAAAATAATTAAATTTTTCACTCGAAGTTTCCACAGTTGGCAAACAATTTTCACCACATTCAAACTACCACTGTGTCTCTCCCTTCACTCACATCTTTGGGTGCCATGACTTAACGGATGATAACCGCAATCAGCAACGTGTTTCTAGAATAAATGACAGTTTAAAATATTAGCAAAACATTAAAAAGAAAGTCCCTAGATGAACGGTGCAAAGTAGAATTATTTTAAGTAAAGTTTTATTTAGTTAAGGTGAAGCATTCCGCCTGAAGTTCGTTAACCAACAATTTGTTATCGTGTATGTAGGGTCTCTTGCGGTCCTGACAAAAATGTATATCTGTATAGAACAGTGCAAAAGTTATTGGCGCGCGTTTAAAAACTAAGTAAACGTGAAGATTTTCAAAAACATTATTTTAAATCACAGGAAATATTTCTATTTAATGTCAACACAATAAAAACTAAAATTTAATAAAATATATTTTATTTGATATTATAATATACAAATAACATTTTACTTACATTTTTATTTCAGTTATACATAATCATATATAATAGTATATTATTTTATAAGGAGCTGAAGTAATACATTTTGTGCACTGCTCCATTAACTACAGATGAAGCACAAAACGTCACTTTTACTGCACATAAAATATGCCATTTTTTCTTCAAACGCCGGAATATTTACCCATTATGTCATATAATTTCTCTGACTCACGTGAGCGGCAGAAAATGTCTTTCTGCTAAAGAAATTCTTTGATTCTAACGAGCGTCAGAAAAAGTATTTGATAGAAAAATCAAACTTTAACTGTTTCTATGGATTCTGTGGCATATTCCTGATCGACATACTGCTTTCTTTTCGTGAATCAACTATTTCTGGAGCAAGTTGTTTTACATAAAATGTCTTTAATATTGGAAGCATCCATTTAACAAACTCTACTTCTATACCCTGAGGTGTCCAAATAATAAAATCACATTTCTTTCGTCCTGTTATGAACAACTGGCCTTGTACTTGCTAATAATAATTGTGATTCGTCTTTAATTTTAACTTATTACCATCTAAAACAGAACAGAAGGTTTTTATTTTAACAGCAGGTTCTTTTGGTGACAAATGTCGAGCTGTACATGGACATTTCACTTCAATTATCTTATTTTCATCAACTAAACCATCTGGCGAAGCAGATAAATATCCTGCATTACGTTCTAAATTTACAAATAAACGACATAGTTTTACTGTAACTCCAGTTACCTGCTCATAAACTTGTATAGCCACAGATTCTCTAGTTTTACTCCAATCAGTTGCTGCAGTTGTAATATTTCGAACGTAAAGCATTTTTTCCACAAGTGGACCCGCTGGAAGTTTTCGTGATAGCCTGAATTCTTTAAAACTGTCATCCTTCAAGAAGTTTATAATTTTGAACCGAATTTGGAATCTTCTGATTTAGTTATTAAACTATTATTTCCGTTTAAGTACCATAATCTGATTTATAATAAAATTAGGTACAAAATACTTGCAATATAAAAATATAAGTAAAGCGAAAGTAGATTTCATTTATGGAATGTATAGTTTATTCCTGGGCAACATTTCGATAGTTCTGATGTATTTACTTTGTCAGCCTAATCTTATTAAGGCAGTGTCCACTTCAAAACTGTTAAATAAAAACTTTAATATTAATAAATAAACACTTATAAATACAAACCTACTTACCTTACCGACATTTGACGTTTGAGGTTAAAACCATATCCAAAAATTGTATTATTACTTTATTATTTTGTAAACAACATATAATATATATATTCATTATTGTTATCATTATTAGTCAATCATTTTTACATATCTGTCAGCCAAATTTAATTTTGAATAAAACTGCAATACTTGAGTGTACATCATACGTCATCAAAAATCCGAATCACACAACGAAAATTCATGATTCAAGAGCACCAACAATAAATCTATGCAAATTTGAATTTCAACAATTAATTTCTTACAAATGTCATTATATAGATAAATATAAAACAGTGCATTACTTTCTTATAACATTGTAGTTCATGAATAAATACTATTCATGAGCAAATAAATCATGAAAATATATGAAAAAAATTATATAAATGAAGCAGCCAAATTCACAATTTTGAGTCAGATTTTCTCAAAATTGGGACCTACGTTTTTAATAAAAAAAATATGTATATTTAAAATTAAGATAGTCTATAACACAAAAAAAAATCAGCCAAATTAAACACAACACTTTTGAGAAAAAAAAGAAAAACTCCGTTTTTCATGGTATTTTGGCCTATTTTATTTTTTGCTAAAAATTGTCGTGTTTAATTTGTCTGAAAATTTCATCAGGCTTAGTCTGTCGTATTTATAATTTACTGTATTTTTTATATTGATATCGTAGGTCCATTTTTAAATAAATTCAAATTAAATTTGGTGTAATATATAATTTATTTTCTTTTATTATATGAAAGATATTTCAAATTAGTAATATTATTATAAAACTTTAAACCTTTGACTACAAGAATATGTACAATAAATAATATGTTTCATTTATAATAAAAAAGATATTTTATTTCAAATAGATCACGACAGATCGTCGTTTCACCACTGTTCTGTTGTTGTATTCAGGCGGAATGCTTCACCTTAATCGCAAATTTAAGATTAGTGGTGCAAATAGGCATTTATGATTGAAGTTATTATTTTCTATAAATCAAATTAGAGATTATATTTAAAACGTACATAAAAATTATTTATCTGCATAGTTTTATTAGTTCTGAAAATGAATATAACTAAAAAAAATTCAGTACAACTGATAAGTTCAGGCCAAGTACAAAAACATTTTCCCTTACAAGTCCTAATGTTTTCCGCGTTCTAAAGTTCTGATATAAAAGGTGGGCTCAAGTACATTCTTAGAAACTAAGAAACGTAAGATATATAAAGTTGAAACATTAAGGGTTTCTTTAAGAAGAAGAACCGAAAAATCCTAATTACATCTTAGTCAAAAGTTTCTGATATAACATATGGGCTCAAGCACATTGTTATATTCAACATTAAAACATGTCTTTTCATACAAAAATCTGAATTACAGAAGTGTCTAACCTCGTAACAAAAATGTAAACGACACAAATGTTCAAAATATCAATATAAAAAAAACTAAAAAAAAGTACTTGGCGGCGTTTTGTGAACCTTTGAACTATGAGGAAACTGAGTGTTGGTGTAGCAATTTAAGTTGTACCCCTGAAACCCTCGTGGCAACTGCTGCTATGTTCGGAAACGTTCGTGAGCAACTCGGATATGTTCGGAAATTTTCGTGGGCATTTCGGCTATGTTCGGGGAATAGTCGTGGCCACTTTCAGTATGTTCCGGTATGGTCGGAAACCAACATGGCCATTTCGAGTCTGTTCGTGTAAGTTCGGAAACCTTCGTGGAGAGTTCGGGTTCACTTCTAGGTGTAATTTCTGTAGTTACAAAACGCCGCCAAGTACTTTTTTTTAGTTTTTTTTATATTGATATTTTGAACTTTTGTGTCGTTTACATTTTTGTTACGAGGTTAGACACTTCTGTAATTCAGATTTTTGTATGAAAAGACATGTTTTAATGTTGAATATAACAATGTGCTTGAGCCCATATGTTATATCAGAAACTTTTGACTAAGATGTAATTAGGATTTTTCGGTTCTTCTTCTTAAAGAAACCCTTAATGTTTCAACTTTATATATCTTACGTTTCTTAGTTTCTAAGAATGTACTTGACCCCACCTTTTATATCAGAACTTTAGAACGCGGAAAACATTAGGACTTGTAAGGGAAAATGTTTTTGTACTTGGCCTGAACTTATCAGTTGTACTGAATTTTTTTTTAGTTATATCACATTCCTTTTCTAAAAAAGTAAAAAAAAAAATTTGAGAAATTAATTTTTTTTTAATTTAAAAGAATTTTGAAATTTTTTAAAAAACTTGCAAAAGCAAAATAACGTACAAAATTATTAAAATATTGTTCATTTAATTATTACTAACTTATCAGTTGTACTGAATTTTTTTTAGTTATATCACATTCCTTTTCTAAAAAAGTAAACAAAAAAAATTTGAGAAATTAATTTTTTTTAAATTTAGAAGAATTTTGAAATTTTTTAAAAACTTGCAAAAGCAAAATAACGTACAAAATTATTAAAATATTGTTTCGCGTGGTCTACAATTTAATGCGAGTACCTGATATGCGTAGCAATGCAACTCAAAGAAATAAAGTATTTGTATTTAATTCTGTTTATTGAAGTGCTTTTGGATACTCAATATTTTTTTTTTTCTCTTTGGGCATACAAGAATAAATCAGAAGGTTTTCCAACGCGTGAGCATGCCACATACAGCTGTCCATGTGAGAAGCATGGATTTTCCAAATTTAGTCCACACACTTATAGCGATTGTCCCCGTGCTTTGTTGATGGTCATTGCAAATGCGAGTCGTACCGGAAACTGCAAACGTCTGAATTCGAATGGCATAGGATTGAAGCTTTATTATATCTATATTGGTTCTCGTCTATACCTATACCAAATTTGAATCGAATCATTGCAGTACTTTTCAGAATAGCTAGCGGTCATTTTGTTTCAAGACGGCGGGCTGTAGCTTTATTAAACCTATATGTTAAGATTGGTTCTCGTCTGTACCTATACCAAATTTGAATCGAATCAGTGCAGTACTTTTCAGGATAGCTAGCGGCCATTTTGTTTCAAAACGGTAAACTGAAGCTTTATTATACCTACATGTTAAGATTGGTTCCTATCTAGCTTATACCAAATTTTAATCGAATCAGTGCAGTACTTTTCAAGTTAGCTAGCGGCCATTTTGTTTCAAGATGGCGGACTGAAGCATTATTATACCTATATGTTAAGATTGGTGTCCGTCTATGTCTATACCAAATTTGAATCGAATCAGTGTAGTACTTTTCAAGTTAGCTAGCGGCCATTTTGTTTCAAGATGGCGGACTGAAGCATTATTATACCTATATGTTAAGATTGGTGTCCGTCTATGTCTATACCAAATTTGAATCGAATCAGTGCAGTACTTTTCAAGATAGCTAGCGGCCATTTTGTTTCAAGATGGCAGACTGAAGCTTTATTATACCTGTATGTTGAGATTGGTTTTCGGCTATACCTATACCAAATTTGAATCGAATCAGTGGAGTACTTTTCAGAATAGCTAGCGGCCATTTTGTTTAAAAACGGAAAACTAAAACTTTATTACACCTACATGTTAAGATTGCTTCCTGTCTATGCTTATACCAAATTTGAATCGAATCGGTGCAGTACTTTTCAGAATAGCTAGCGGCCATTTTGTTTTCAAATGGCGGACTGAAGCTTTATTATGCCTATATGTTAAGATTTGTTCCCGTCCATGTCTATGTAGCAGCGCATACTGCAATATTTATGTTGCTACGTTATTTTTCTCCTTGGAGATATTTTCTGTTTTTATTACTATTGTTATTTTTGTTTACCTTCTGCCAAAATGTATATAAATTTTCATTCATATTTCTATTCTTCAAACTGTCAACATCTAATTTAAAATAATTCATATTTTTGTTACTTCAAGCCTTCAACATTATAAAATATATTAGTTCAAGTCTGTGTTTTCTTCATCTTCACTCTTCATTCTACAATTACAAGATAAAGTATTTATATAATAAATTAATACTTTACATTGGTGATCCCGACTAAAACCTCCCGACTAAAACCTCCCGACTAAAACCTTCCGACTAAAACCTCCCGACTGGAACTGGACGTAAGCAATTATATCCAACGTATCTACAACCCCGATTGGAACTGGACGTAAGCAATTATTCTCAAAGTATCTACAATTTCGACTGGAACTGGTCAAGTCGACATCAAATAAACCATAATATACATCCCGACGTGAACTGGACAACTTCAAAGAAGCTGTCTACCAGTTCTACTCATCCTACCAGTCTACCCATTCTGTCATCTACAAGTCTGCTACTTCTACATAAACCTTTTATTGAATTATTATTATTGATATATTTATTTTTTTTATTATTCAAATAACACTTTTCACTATTAACACAACACTAATTACACTCCACTCAATTTACACAATTAATCACTACAATCAACAATTTCATACAATCATAATACTACACTAGTCAGACTCACTTGACTAGTAATTTTAGTCAGACTCACTTGACTGGTAATTATAGTCAGACTCACTTGACTATTATTATTTTTCTGTATACAATAACTAAACTTAGCAATTAAATTTTGCATCCAGTTTTGTATACTATTCAACCACAATACATGTAATGTCAAACCCTGCAATTTAAATTGCTTAGACTTTAATTTTGCATGTACACAAACATTCAAAACACACTACTACACATGCAACATCAAAGCTTGCAATTTTAAATTGCCCCGACATTTATTGCATGCACATACATACAAAATTTACAGCATTACACAGTTACAATACATTTTTATACACACTTTAACACTAACAATTTTTGTTTACTTTATTTTTGTTCTATATTTTGTAAATTTCTGGGGAGGGAGTAATGTAGCAGCGCATACTGCAATATTTATGTTGCTACGTTATTTTTCTCCTTGGAGATATTTTCTGTTTTTATTACTATTGTTATTTTTGTTTACCCTCTGCCAAAATGTATATAAATTTTCATTCATATTTCTATTCTTCAAACTGTCAACATCTAATTTAAAATAATTCATATTTTTGTTACTTCAAGCCTTCAACATTATAAAATATATTAGTTCAAGTCTGTGTTTTCTTCATCTTCACTCTTCATTCTACAATTACAAGACAAAGTATTTATATAATAAATTTATACTTTACATCTATACCAAATTTGAATCGTATCAGTGCAGTACTTTTCAAGATATCTAGCAGCCATTTTGTTTCAAGATGGCGGACTGAAGCTTTATTATACTTGTATATTGAGATTAGTTCTCGGCTATACCTATACCAAATTTGAATCGAGTCAGTGCAGTACTTTTCAGAATAGCTAGCGGCCATTTTGTTTCAAGATGACGGACTGAAGCTTTAGTATACATGTATGTTGAGATTGGTTCTCGTCTATACCTATACCAAATTTGAATCGAATCGGTGCAGTACTTTTCAGAATAGCTAGCGGCCATTTTGTTTTCAAATGGCGGACTGAAGCTTTATTATGCCTATATGTTAAGATTTGTTCCCCTCTATGTCTATACCAAATTTGAATCGAATCAGTGCATTACTTTTCAAGATAGCTAGCGGCCATTTTGTTTCAAGATGGCGGACTGAAGCTTTTTTATACCTATATATTAAGATTGGTTGCCTGGGCTTCATTTTTTAGAGCGAAATAGACATTTGTACGGGATGGGTCGAAACGGAATGGGCCGAAACGGAATGAGTCGTAGTTATGGGATGACGTCACACGCGAACGCTGAACAAGAAGACGACGTTTGCCCAATTTGAAAAACATCACTTTTCAAACATCCATATCTTTGGAAAGGATGGACCAAATGGCATGAAACTTTTTTATTCCTACTCAGTTTTATGCGGGCTACACGGTGGTTAAGTCAAAACATCCTTTTTTACCCGCTTGGGCTTCATTTTTTAGTGCGAAAATGGGCATTTGTTCACTCGGGATAAGAGACTGTAGTGTCTCTGGCCACTGTCGTTTGTACTTGGCAAGAGACACGGTAGTGTCTCTTGATTTAAATAATTTCTGCCCCGTTTTTCATTCAACTGTTAAGATTTTGCTATGTTTATTTATTTATTAAATGTAGGAAAATATATAATTTATATTGCTGTTTGTTAACATTTTCTTAACAGTCGATTGATAAACCGCAAATAAGCTCTGTATATGTCTTTATTTTAATAGCGAAATGTTACAAGTAATTAACCAAAATATAAATGTAAATATGTAGTAGTCACAAAATATGTGGTAACGTGGACTTGCATATACAAAAGAAAAATGAACCTCTGACATTTGTCTGACGTTTAAGGGAAAAAACCACATAAAAAAACCTTAAACAGAGGCTATGTTACTAATGCTGGGTTGCATGAAAGTTTTATCGGTTCATTAGCAACTAACGGTTCAATAAATTTCAGAAAATCGCCATTGATACTGTTGCTAGATAAACAATTCTTTAACTAAAGAGCTCTTTATTTTTTTCTTGCAACCCAGCATAAGTCTGAATAGTAAGTAACCAGGACATGTTATATTAAATTCAAAGCTTGTATTTAAATTATTAGTAGATTTCTTGACTTTCCATTTCTCTAATTAATCGTTTCATCCAGTTATTCTTTCTTGAAAAAAACTTCGTATTTTAAACTTAATATCGTGTCATTCTTGAATGGTATATTCAGGCTACAGTAGATTTATCAGGATGATTCAGTCTAATATGGTATTGATGTTCTTTTAGTCTCTTTGCTACAGTTCTTCCAATCTGGCCAATGTACACTTTACCATGTTCACAAGGAATCTCACATACTCGACGAAATTGTAGAGGAATAATGTCTGACACTGACAAGATGTTGTATGTTGTTGATGTTGTTTCCATATAAACAATCTTGAAGCCGCTTATCCAATTTCCATTATAACAACCATGATCTTTAGAGAAAAAATCGTATATTACTAATTAGGGTATAAATTCGTATTATGATTTTAAAATACTTACATCTTCACTACGTTGATAAAAATAATCCATTCTTTAATATTAGTATTTAATTTTCCATTTATTTTGAAGATCTAACATGACAATTCAGTTTACTGGTGTCCGGTGTGACGAGATGAAGATAAAAGTCGTTTGTGTAAGTCAAAATCTTAAAGAAAAAATATATGATAATTAAGTATTAAATAAGACTGAAATTGTAACAAATTATTTCTACTTTCGTTCTTTTAGGTTAGGTAAAGACTTGAAAAATGGTATTTCCTTGCTAATTTAACTAAACTTGTAGCTCTTATAGTTTTCAAGATAGCAATGGTGGTACATTTAAATTGAACAGCCTGTATAAATAGCTATTATAGTCATTAATATTTTATTAAGAAATTTTATATCACAATACTGTCAATATCCCTACATCTTATTTAAAACATATTATTTAATTTTGATAGCGTCATTTAAAAAATATTAAGAAAAGTAATTCTTAATTTTTATTTATTGTTACTGACGTAAAGTGCTTGCAGTTTGTTTTAAATATCTTAATCCGTCATTGTAATATCATGAAAATTTTAATTTGTCAAACGGACATTCCAATGCGATCATATTAATAAATATAAATAAGAAATATGCAATATATACACAAAAATAGAAATATGTAACTAAATCACTTTCACGAGTAATAGTAACTCACAGATAAAAAAATAAGTGCAAAATACGAAACAATCATATGTTGAATGCATTTCAAATATGTAAAATATTTCTCAAAATTCAGTCTACCAGAATACGCAATTCTTAAGTTTTCAAGTCTAGCACATACCATTTTTGAGCATGGATAAGTACTTGGTTTGCGTTGCAAAATCTGGGAAAGGAGTTGCCGTCAATTAAATTTTCAATATTCAAAAAGGTGCGTATAAATCAAAATAAAACAAAACAACCTTGCAAAGACAACAATTTCTAAAAAAATAAAAAAACTATGGAACAATATATTCGCATTGCAAGAAAAATATGTACATGTATGACGGATGAAACAGAAGTAGTAAACAAAACCCAAAATACGTGTTACCTGTGATCTGATTAGTTGCATATTTCAAAATTTCTTGTGCGTAACTGATGTACCGTCCTTAAACTTTTAACAAAGTTTACACGGTGGTCGCATTTTTTGTCTATTGCCTCCGCATCTTCATCCATCCATTCGTTTCAAGTCAAAGCTTTCATCTCATAGGAATATTTGGTATTTGGAGATCACGACTTTTTCTTAAAAAAAATATAAATAATTTATGATTATAAAAATTAATTTGGAAATAAATTTTTATACATTTTTCTGTGATTTGATAATCCTCACGTCCTACATTCAATTAATTAGTTTAGTAATTCGACCTCATTATAAACTTTTGTTTTTATGAAGAAATACTGTAGCGACGTTCATTCATGATTTGATAATAAGTTGTAAAAAATCATTACAACCAAGCAAGTTTACAAGATGCACGGTAAGAAGTGATGCTGTCAATTATCTGTAAAATTATAATTCTTTTAGCAGTGTAAATTAGTTCAGTTAATAGTAAAAAAAAAGTAAAATTTTACAAATTTAATGATTTGTGTCATTGTGCGTTATATAATTTTAAATTATTTTCATTCTTGATGTTAGAGATTGTCGATTCCAAAAGAAGATATTCTATTTTAGTAGCTTTCTGTACACATGATCCAGATATATTTGTAGACTGTAGATTAGACTCCCGATTATTCCCTAAAAAATATAAATAAATTTTGACAATATGATAATTAATTTGTAATAAATAATCATACATACATTTTAGAATAATTTGATAATCATCATCGTAGCATTTTTTACCATTATAACCAGTATCCATACATTCATCCATTCTTTTGCCATCACAATATGTTTAATAATATAGATTTTTTTTGTGCAAATTAAAGAAAAAAATAAAATTAAGAAAATATTTGATTAATTGGATGGCAAACACACTCACGCTCATACACACATTGCGTATTTTGTACTCGTATTCGCTAAAACCTCACAATTGTGGAAAAAGTGGACCATTTTTCTCTCACATGTATTTTGTTTTAAGGTTTCATTATTAAAGATTTAAGTACACTGATTTGGCAGTTTATTTTTTATTTATTATTATTTAAATAATACGGCATACAGCCGTATCTGTGCACTTAAGAAAAATACATTGAAAAATTTCAAACCATTACTGGTACCGAATTTAAAACTTATGAATGTAGACCGTTGCGCCCTCCTACAAACAATTTTGATACTGCTAATTAATTCATAATACTTATAGAGAGGGGCAACGATCTAGCATTCATACTGTTTTAAATTCACCAGCAATGGTTGAAATTTTCCAATGTATTTTTCTGCTGGTTTTTGAATGCTGAATCTCTTATAAGTATTATGAAGACAGTATCAATATTTGTAGTGGGAAAAATAAGATTATATTTTCTCATAAATACAATTTTATGGTGAGTATTCGTATTATTTTTCAGTTTAGTTATTTTTATTTATTTTTTTTTAAATTAATCATTATCACAACAGTCCTACAAGGACTATTTATTGCATGACTAATTCGTTCTGGTGCAGTACGAATCTCAATCTGTGACTGCATTTGATAGCAATTGATTGATTCCATTTTTTTTTTGTGTGAAAATGTTTCTCTTGATTACATTGTTATATTTATAGTTTGACAAAGGGAAATACAATCCTTGGAGGTATGTTTTTAGAGATCGTTACTATCGTTGATATATTAAAACTTTTGTTTCGTTACAAAGTAGTTTTAAACTTATTCTGGTTGTAAATAGAAACCAAATTAATTCGCATTAGAACTTGAAGATTTTATTGTTGAGGATGACGATGAAATTACACAACTTTTATCTAGGTAGCGTAAATTAAAAATGATCGTATTTAAATATATTTTAATCATATTTGCTTCTTGATTCAAAATATACAAAAAATATAAGTAAGATGGCTGAAGCAATACTTTTTGCTGCTAATTCATAATTGTCATCTGAAATGTTAAACTACTTGTACGAAACAGTGCTCTTTGGCCACTCATATATTTATGACGTCTTGAATGAATACGCTTTGAAAACATGCAAGAATATAGTTCAACGCAAAAATGGTTTGAAATATTTATAGTTAAATTAAAATAAAAAAAACTGTCGGTGTATTCGAATTTATATAACTTTCATTTAGAAAATTTGCATATGAGAAGAATAATAATTATGATGGACTAATAATAAATAAATATATCATTAATGCATGTGTTTTCATTGTGACTGTACATTTCATTTTCGTGCCGAAATAGAATAACGCCATTCGTTACATATCTGACTGAGCGCTGATAAAGTACATTCCTACCGCGGATGTATTTCCCTTTGTCAAATAATATTAATTATATTTTGTGTTGATCAGAAATATTGTTTTCTGTTTTATAAAAATATTTTCTTGGATACTTTCATTTATTATTTTTACTTCAAACTGTATATTTCTTTTAAAATTGCTATTAAAAATGTTTATATTTTTTTTAAATTCTTGAAATATATATTTTTTTATTTATTTTAATTTGCAACTGAAAATGATTTTAAATTATTTATTTAGAATTTCTTTGAAAACTATATTTAAGGTGTGTCCTTCATCTTTTTGTTCATCTATTTGGTTTTCAGATAATTTTATTTTTAAACTATCAAATGATTTTACCCTTGACATTGCCACATAAAGCTGACCATGAGAAAAAACAGATTTTTCTAAATTTATTCCTACTAAGTCAAATGTTTGGCCCTGAGATTTATTTATCGTTATGGAAAATGCTAATCTAATAGGAAATTGTCTTCGTTTTAGAGTGTATGGCAAATTATTATCTGTTGGTGCAAGATCTATACGAGGAAGAAAAATTCTCTGTCCTTTACTTTGGCCAGTAACGACCTCTAAATCTAAATAATGATTACGCATTTCTTTGACAATTAATCTGGTGCCATTACACAGACCACGTTTAGGGTTCATATTACGTAGTAACATAACAATTGCACCTACTTTTAGTGTTAGTTTGTGACGTGGCATACCTGAGGGTGTTTCTTTATTAAGCACTTCAATGGGATAATTTAATTTATTGTCTTCATCGCATACAGCCATATCTGCACTAAAGTAAGTTTTACTGGGACCAGCTATTTTTTCTAGTACAATATCATTTAATTTCATAGTATCTTCATTTTTGGGTGATAAAATTGCTCTATTTATAAATGCGTAAATATATTCTGGCATTATAACATTTTCCCCAAATATTTCGTCAGCCAGAGAAGCTTTGGTCAAACATTGTGATGGTATTGTTACAATATCTTTTATACCATTACCAACATCAAGTAGATATTCTGAAAATTCTTTTTCATTTTTATTGACACGCATGTTTTGTGTCAATGAATATTTTTTAAACAGTGGCCATAGATGACTGTTTATCATTGATATTTCTATTATAGCTGTTCTGTGATTTGTATGTTTTACAATTGGTAGGCACTGTCGAAAATCACCTCCTAGTATGATAACTTTTCCTCCAAATGGAATCGAATTATTCATAATATCTTTAAGAACCAAATTTACGGCTTTTAATGCATGAGAAGGAGCCATTGTAATTTCGTCCCATATTATTAGTGATGATTTCTTTATCAATTTCCCTGCGTTACTGGTCGCTTTAATTTTACAGATACTATCTTCATTTATTGGCACTGGAAGCTTAAATGTTGAATGTGCTGTCTGTCCGCCTTTAAGCAATGTAGCAGCTATACCGGTCCAAGCTACTGCAAGAACTGTTAGTCCTTGGCCTCGCATAATACTTATTATTGTATTATATAAAAAGGTTTTTCCTGTTCCGCCAGGACCATCAACAAAGAAACATCTATCGTTTACTGCATTTAAAATATTTTGTAGAATTTGTGCTTGTTCTTTGTTAAACAATGAAACATTTTGTTCCCCTTCTAGTTTTTCTGCATCTTTGTCAATCTGATCGTCTAAATCATCTATTTCATTTCCCTGATCTGGTTCTGGGAGACAAAAGTCTTTTAATTGGAGTCTTTGCGTTATTAATATCTCCTGGATTCTTGATAGACATTTATTTTGTGCCGTTTGTTTAGAATAATGTTGCAAATAGTCTTCCATCAAATCATCTTTAAATTTTTCCCACAATGCAACTGCATCAACTGATGTGTGAAAACAAAGCAAGTATGCAAATAATTCTCTTAATTGATTTGGAAATTTATCTAGTACTGCTTCTTCTAAACATTTTTGGCATTCATCATCACTTGCGAGTAATCCTTTAGCTCGGGCAGCTTCTTTGTAGGTATTATGAATTGTACCATTAACTGTTCGCAAATCTATAAAGCTTATTGCACCTTTCGCGTGAACTAAAATCATTCTTAGATGGAATCTTTCAATATCTTTTGGACTTACTGATACCATTCTCCCTATTGGTGGTTTCTTTTCTCTTTGTCTTTTTTTCCACGTGTTGTCACTTGTGAACACGTAATATTTGGGTATGTCCATGTATCGATATTGCCTTGCTGTGACATCTGATTGATTGAGTAAGAACCAGGCGGTGAGTGTTGTATTTCTTTTTGCCGCTCTTTCTACTGCTTGTTTAATTTGTCCTGGGAAAAACGTGACAGATTGTTGGTGTTGTAAATGAACTGCTAATTCGAAAATGGTGTGTGATTTATCATGCATTGGATATTCTAGTAATCGCCAGCAACTTTCTGGAGGTGAAACATAACGTGCATCTAAATATCCATTTATTTCATCCCATTGAACAATTTTTGTACTATCTAATTGACCTAATTTCACACTTGCACAATCGTGTCCCTTGCATAAATAATCGCAAATATATTTTATACTTTTAACTGAGGAACAAATCTTGACATTAATATGTGTTCTGTATTTTTTAAGGAGATACGGATTATATGGTACAATCCACCGATTATCAACTATGTACTTGGTTGTTCCATTTTTCCAAAGAATGTACATTTTTCTATTATTGTCACGTCTTTTGTATAGCGGATATCCGTTTACATTTTCATGCGTTTCTTTTCGAAATTCCTTCGGATATTTTTTAGAACACTTGTTATCATTCATACATGGTGAATTTTTATTTAAAATGCCACATGGTCCATGTATCATGTGTGTTTTTACAATTTGAAACAATTCGGGTTCTTCATCTTCGTCTGGAATTTCTGCACTTACAATTGCGTCTATATCGTCTTTGTTACGAATTTTACTATCTTCATTGAGTGTCAGTAACAAATGCATGTGTGGTAGTCCTCTTTTTTGAAATTCAATAACGTAAATAAATGAAACAACTTTGCCAAAAATGTCTTCGTGTATGAACTCGTACAACATGCTTTTGATTTTACCATAAAAAACGCGAGCTACGATTTCTGGTCTATCTGATGCGGTTTGACTACTATGTAATTGATCAGTTATTTCGTGCTATTTTGGATTACACGTTACAGTTATAAACAAATCAGGTTTTCCAAATTCACGTACCATAGCCATAGCGTTTTGATATAATTTTTGCATATATCGGCTACCCCCTTGGAAAGTCGATGGTAAAATAATCATTGTACCCGGTTTTGCGCCCTCATTTTTAGCTAGATTGTTAATATGATCCATTAATCCACTATACAGTTCTACTCTGAGAGCAGGCTGATTTTGACGTATATAATTTAATCTTTCGCTTTCAACTTTTACGTACGCGTCTACTATGTATTGTTGTGTTAGTTTACCGGCCTGTAAACTCGGATTGAATTGACCGCGATCTGCTAATCGATTCATATAAAACTGAAGCGGTGATTGTTTTTTGATCCCATCAGCTTGCTTTAGGTGAATTCCCCATCCTTCCTCACCGTACGGGAATAATAAAGGGTACGACATAGGGTCACAATTTTCACTACAAGGATTAATTCTTATGCTGTTCTGACCTCTTGGATGAATGGCAATGTCTCTTTGACACGGTGGTTCGCCATCATTTGAGCTAAATACCACAGCTACTTCATTGCTGGTTGGAATGTTATATCTACGTTTGTCATTCTTTGATCGTTTACTATCCACAAATTTATTTCCGGTACAGATTGATTGTTTTGTTTAGCTTTTGTTATTTCTCGGTCTTCTACTTCTTTTAGCATCATAAAGGCAACATAGTATGGATTGACTTCACGAATTATTTTATCTAATTTTTGCATTATTTCTGGTTTACATTTTTTGTTGTTATCTACATTCATGCATTTTGTGAGCGCACCTGTCGTGTCAATTATGTATAATTGTGCATATTTTTCTGTCTTGCCAGTTTCTGGGTATAGCGATGTTGTATTATGATAAATTTGTCCGTGGATACGGAACGTATACGGTCCATGGCCCGGAGGAGGTGCAATTTGAGCTCCCATTGACGCAAATGCTAATGCGCTATTATATTGACGTATGTTTTCTTTAAAATTTTTGCTGTTGAGATCGTTTCCAGTTAATAAATCTTTCATATATTGTGGATAATTTTTTAGTTGGTCTGGAATCAATTTTCCTTTTCTACAGCAGTGAGTAAACTTTTTGTCAGGTGGTCGTTCATAAGCAAAGTTTTTAGATGCGCATGTCTTACAAATTACATTCATTTCACCTAAGCTATGTTTTTCTATAACTTCTTGTAAACCTCTGGATGCCAGATTATATGTATTTTTAATTTTATCTTTTTTAATTCTATTTTGTCGTTTCTCTTCACTCTCATTTTTAATATGAAGCTTATTTAATTTTAACTTTTCTAATCGTTTTTGTCTGTTAGTTTGTGATTCATTTAAAATATAAATTTGTTGATTTATTTTAAGTTTTTCTAGACGTTCCAGTTTTTTAGTTGATGTCTCATTTGAAATATAATTTTGTTGTTTGATTTTCTGTTTTCCTAAACGTTCTAGTTTTTTAATTTGTGTCTCATTTGAAATATAATTTTGTTGATTTATTTTTAGTTTTTCTAAACGATCTTTTTTTTTAGTTGGTGTCTCATTTGAAATATAATTTTTTTGATTTATTTTAACTTTTTCTAATCTTTGTTGCGTTTTTTTATTTGTTTCCCTTGTTATATTATTTTTAAAAGTAATTCTAAGTTTATCTAATCGTTCTTGATTTTCAGTAATTGTTTCATTTTCAAAGTAGTTTGTTTTATAGTTTTTATTTAATTCCAAACGTTGTTGTTTTTCATCTTTAGTTTCCTCTAATTTTCTTTTCAAATAGTTTTGTTGTAATTGTATTTGACGGTTCAATGTTGGAAATAACGTAATACGATTCATTGTAAAAATTTCAGCTGCATGAGTTCTAAGTTTGCTAATATCGTACGTTTCCTGTGTAGGATCCCGATTGTATAAAAGACTAGTACTAAATGCTAATGCAAATAAACCACAGTCGTAGGTGTTTGTTTGCCGCTGAACTTGCGCAAAAATAATGGGTGGACGGAAAAGGTATAGTCTGTTTAAATAAATTTCCGCATCCTGATGCAATTCTGTACTATTCAAACTATCATAAATTGTTATCGTAACTCCGTCATAGTAAGTACAAATCCAATGTCCGATTCCATTTCCAAAATTACTCAGATATAATATTTGAATGTGCTTAGTCCCTTGTGGAACAGCAACAATTCGTTCTGGAACCTATAGGTAATAAGTAGGCTGTGGCCTGTAGTTGGAAACGTTACTAAGAAGTGTTAAATAATTGTCCATATGTATATCTTCTAAATATCCTTGCTGATTCAGTAGAGTATCCATATCGCTAACTAATAAATTACATTGGAATCCTTTTTGTTCCAATTTGTTATTATTTTTAATTTCTTCTTCCTTTATTACTTCAGTTTTACTTTCCATGTTTTTATTTTTCGCTTTTCGCGTTGCAAGCGCGCTTTGGAAGGCATTTTGTCTAAATTGTCGTTTCTTAATAATAAATTTGAATTATATTATGAATTAATTAATTACTTATAAAATAGAATTAAAATTTAGATTTTCAAACTATATACTCGTATGTTTTGTTGAGTAAATGAATAAAAAATTAGTTGTTATATTATTTTTTTTACAAAATTAAACTATATGCTATATATTAATTATTGAAATTTAATATTTCTTACTTTTAGCCCGCTTTTTACCTACTTTCCTGGCACCTATTGAAGTTTTTCAGGATAGATAGAATATGTATGTTATCTCTTTCATCAATATTCTAAAAAGAAAGATAAAATATTTGTAGCGTATAATTTAATAACAAAAAAAAAGAAACAAAGTCATTTAGTTAATAAAATAAAATGAAATTGAGGTTTATTATTTTATACACGATATAAAAAGCGAGTTATTAACTGTAAATCATTCGATTATACATATTTGTACTTCGTGCCGAATGGAAAATTACAGTGAGATAACTGAGTTGTAATAGATCTCGACAAACCAAAGTAAAACCCTGAGAGAAGTGTCTAAATCGTCGGTACATTCAGTGTCAAAAGTTGCATTTATAAAAATGGCGACTAATTTGAATTTATGAAATAATAAGACGGTATGTCATTCTTCCCATATCATTAATAAATTTGCATAAATGCGCATATCGTACTTGGTGAAGAGGCCAAATGTTTTCATTTATACTATATATTTCCCTTTCCGTGTCAAAGTAGATCCACATCATTCGTTATATACCCGAATGGATGGAGTTATAGCGCATTCCACCCACGGTTTTACTTTGGTTTGTAGGGCTCTACAGAGAATTTCTGATACGAACTACGCATGCGTTTGAACAACTGCCAACTGTCAACGTAGTGTTAAGTGTCAACTGTCACGTCATAATTTCAGATGTGTTACTGTCATACGTATGACTCACATATCGGTATTAAATATGCCATTTTCATTGTATAGATAGGTTATATTTTCAACAAGTACAAATAATAAATCCAAGTATTATGACAATAAGTTCAGGTCATTTCGTGAATAGTAACTATATATTACGGGGTAGTTATAAATATTACCACTTAATTTCGAAAATATATACTAAATACTGTCATAAATGTACAATAACATACTTTCTACTACATTTCTGAAGTATGGTGTAAATCAGTAAATTTAACGTAATTTTAACAGCAATTGTATAGCGTTTGATAGCTACATAACTCCATACACGAACTGTTCGCAGCGCCGCCATCGGTGCTTTGAGTTGTTAGGATGTAAGCAGTCACGTGACGAAGCCGACCTCGAAAAAACTTGACAACAGCGTGGACAGCTGTTCAGTATTCAATGTCAAATTTTTGTTTTGACTTATGCTTTTTTCTGGTGTATTATCATTTATTTTTATTTTTTTTAAATAGTGCTCAGAGATATTCCTTCAATATCCGTGAATAATTTATTATTTACTCTATACCATTGTTTTGGAGCCACTGGAAAACTTTCATTTTGTTATTACAGACCACCATTCTGCCATCTAACAACAAAATAACAAACTGGATAAGGCCGTATACACTTTTACCATATATTTTGCTATTGTTTTGTTATTGAATTGTACGAAAATTGAAAAATTTGCATTATTTTTAACGACTGAAAACAGCAGCTAAGAAAACTTTCATTGGAGATGGCGCTTCAATCGGACGCTATAAATTAATTTAATTTTTATTTTACACTAATCAGCAACGCAAACTGTTTATAGTGATTAAGAAGGACTAATAAATAAAAGAAACAACATATAAAGCATAATATACAAAAAAAAGAAAATATCAAAATGTTCAAGCTGTTGTAGTTTTTAGTGAAGATTTCTTTCGTCACTTGATTGTCCGCCACCAATGTGTACATACGAGAATTAGAAAAATTTATAAGTTTTGATTTTGTGCATCAACTTGTGCTTGACGAAGTGTGTGATTTATTTTATCAAATGAACCGTAATTCAAAGATTGAATCGCGTACATACTTCCACAATTTTATAGTGTTCACGTATTTAACAGATAGAAAATAAATGTTGAAAATACAATTTTATATGTACGAGTATAGTTTATTTCGTAAAGCCAAGTAATTGTTATAGTGTTTGGTAGTTTTACTTTTATTGAAGACTGAACAGTTAAATTTGGGTTATTTTTTCCGAAAGCAACTAAAGTCGCAAAATTTTTAAGTATTTTTGTGTAATATTTGATTTTTTGAGTTATATTTACATAAATTTAATATTATCTATTCATTTAAAATTAAGTAATAATGCCTGATTGTTATTGTGTTGTCGATTGTAACGCAAATTCTAAAGAATCGCCAAGACGTATGTTTAAGATACCATCTAAAATGAATTAAAAAAGAAAAGGAAGGAAGGTCGTTCTTTTTAGTTCGGGATATTTTAATTATAACAATTTACAAAATTTGGGATGGCTAGCACAGTGGTATGAAGTCGGCCTGTGGATCCTGAGGTCCCTGGTTCGATTCCCACAGGCGACAAATTTTCATAATTTGAAAAAGCTATCCCTGTGGCTCCTCCCCCACTAACATGTTTGGGGGCCGTGATTTGACGACTGGTAACCGTACTTCACGCGCCAAATATATATACTTACCGAGATCTGCTTTAGCAGAGTGCCACACCCAGTAATGGGTGGAAGGCGTGATGATATATTTATTTTATTTATTTTACAAAATTTGAATGTGAATTGAAAACATTTATGTTTAGTTTTCTTTAAATTGTAATATTCCAGTTAAAAGTGCAAATCATATTTATTTTGTTGTAATCAGCATATTAAAATACATTCTTGTAAGCAATGTGTTGACTTTTGATGCATTAGTATATTGTTGTAATCAAAATATTATTATAATTTTAATATTGTTAGTATCTTTGAACCACTGATCTCTATTTATTACTGGATTGCGTGTGGGGTAGGCCGCAGTGTGACTAATTGAACGTCGCCATATTGAGAAAAGTGTAGTCTCTCGGCCCGCGAGACAGCGTCGGTAGTGGCTGGAGTCGCTCGCAATTCAAATACAGTGACGACGAAAAAATGGTTGTTAATTGTGTTTTCTGCGGTAAGAAGAAAGGATCTGACAGACTCAGGTTCCACAAGTGAATTGTGCGTTTTATACCGATTAATTGTTTCATTTGTATATAAACGAACAAGCAATGTACATGACACAAGTTAGATTAGTTTTAGGGTTAAATATTCAAAGTAAATATTGAGACACATGTTTAATTAATAATTTAATGTATAATTATTATAGTCTGGAGACATCAGTAATTACAAATACAAATTTTATATATTTATTTATTCGATACTCTAATAAATAGAATTGCAGTGTAATAATTGTTTTGTATTTTTCATTTTCATCAAATTAATTTCACTATTAATTTACTACAATGTTTTCCAAAAACATTTATTTTCGCTTTTTTATAACGGTTTTGTACCATTTTCAACTACGACTATTTTGAACTTCCCGCTGAAAGTAGGCCGAGAGACTACACTTTTTCCAATATGGCGCCTTACTACTCGTCACACGCTTCTAACACGGTATACGCAATCCAGTAATAAATAGAGATCAGTGCTTTGAACTATGTTTGGCGTCTGTTGTCATAATGCTAACTCTCGTGGCTCTTATTATATCGGAATCTGACATGTGAGTCAAACATTCGACAGTTACAGAACACATTTGAATTGGTAACTCTACTTTTTACTGCAAGTAGTTATAAATATTATTATACTTACATACCTAGTTTTATATAATTTTAAATAAACGTTAATTTTATAGTACTATCTGTTTTATTGTACATTTAAATTCATATTAAAGACTTGATTTTTTAACTAAGCTACAATTACTATAAATTTGTAACAAAACGGGTAATTCAGAATTTGGTTTTGTTTATAAATTATGATATTTCACTATCAACTCAGCTTCGAAAGATACAGACTAATTAAACGTTATCTTAAGTATCTTTCTAAAGTTGACTTGACAGAGTTTATTTTGTTTATCAAATTTATTAGTGCATATGTTATAACTTCAGTATTCTGTAGATGATTATTTATTAAGTTTATAGCTTTTCTGAATTGTCGCGTCTGGTTACACGGGATGTGATGACATATCTGGGTAAATTATAGCTAAGCGAGGGGTCGGAAAGATTTAACCTCGTCTGGGTTTTTTATATAAACGCATATGTGCGACCATCGCGACGATACCACCCTCTTACCCTTTGTCAGAAGATCCCATGGTATACAACAACAATTTAGTTAGTGGTAGTTTGGCTTCTAACGAGACGAGTTGTCTCGTCTGTGCAAGATGTAGGTCTTGCCATGCATTTTAGTATTTTGTAACTTAAAGATTAGTTTATTCATATGTTGTTGTTGTTGTTTCCATCGCCGGTTTATTGTTTAATTTCAATTATCAATATTAGTTTATAACTTCTGTAATTTTACGTTATATTTTTATATATTTCATTTGTATGTCTTATTAAATATATATTTTTACTAGAAGTTCGTCTTATTTCGCGTTTTATTTTATCGTCTATTAATTTTGAAAACTAATTGATTCATAGCTTTCAATTCTTTTACAAATTAAACGAACATTTAAAATAAATCAATGTGTACTTACTTGTAATTAAAGTTCTTTTCTTTAAATAGCACTGTGACGGTGAAGTGACAGCTTTGTACTAGTGATGGCGTCAAAGTCGCAAATCGAAATAAAAAATATGATCGGATGTTGAAGATTTCGAAACACACACCACGTTAAGGATTCAGAATTAAATAATCACTTTTAATTACACAAAGCACAATTCAATCGTAAATTCTTTTACAAAATTTTTATTTTATAAACAATGTTCAATTTTTTTATGTTGCTACGTAATTGTCAAATATATAACTTGTAAAATAATTACAATGGCTGGTACCACGAGCATATTAATAAAACACTGTTTTTGGGTGTTTTAGTTAAAACCATGACGACATATTAAAACACTCTTAAAATAATGCTTACCACGAGCATTGTTTTAAGTCTGTTTTAGCTAAAACCATGTAAACAATAAAATATATATGACAACGTTGTAAAAGACGCAATACGCATGCGTGTTTCGTGAATATTTTTGACAGTTTCCAATTCAATATGAAAGCAGTGTGACAGATTATGATTTTTAGATGTCAGGTACTTCGTTAAACTCATGACAGAACACTAATTGCTCCTTGGATGAACTGTAAAAGGCGCTTCCACAATTAAAACGTAAGTATTTAACAGGAACATATTTTAAATCTAATATTTTGCACCTAATCACATACATTAATATGATATTATTGTATTTCAGAAAGAGAATGGCAGCCATAAATATTAAAACGGATAATTGAACGTCCGAGGAAAATAATTTGCTGAAAGAATAAGCCAATAAAAGAAAAGATATAATAGAAAACTGACATTGCTGGAAATTATGAAAGTGTTTGAAATGATTCGGTACATGCGAAAACTGTAGCACTTAAAAAATTAAACGAAAATTATGTACAATACATATTTTTGTAAATTATATTTTATTAATAATAAAACTTGGTTATTAACAATATTCACTTAAGTTACAATTAATCAATATTTATGAGGCAAATAAACAGAAAACGAGTAGTTTTTATTATAAAAGGCGCATAAATTAACAAAAAGTATAGTAATTACGACAATAATTACATTCGATAAAGAGTAGTGGTCTGCTATACTGTAAAATGATTGTCTAGATTTCACTAAATTGTACAATTTGATAAATATCTGGAGATGCGATGCCAGAACTATATAGGGACGCATTTCTTATAATTCTGCTGTCGTACTTTTGAGAAATGTCGTGTAGATCACTTGAAGACAATAAAATGAATTGTTATAATAAACTACAAAACACAGAATTGTGGTTATGTACTGTGTCATATGACAGCTGTAAAGATGCAGAAAGTCGCGCGATTTGCGACTGCGCGCAGATAATAAATAACTGGCGCGTACATTTAATTTAAATTTTAGTTATATTTATCATCTTCATTTCTTTGACGAAGTACCGCAGTGTCACCAAAACTTGCATTTCTCGAGATATTTTTGTACAAATTCTCTCACATCCAACACAATAAATGGATTCTTGTGTTCTTTAAATAAAATTTCCGTTTTCAATGCGTATTTACTTCAATTCCTGGGCGAATCGTACAATTTTTATCATAGACGTCAGCCATGTTAGTCTTAAAACACTGCTTAAAACAACTCTAGGCAGTTTTAGAACACGTTAGTAAACAGTTTAATCAAAACATGCAAAAACAGTCAAAAACAGAGCTCGTAGTATATATATTTAGAACACTCAAAAACAACGCTCTTAAAACACCCAAAAACAGAGCTCGTGGTACCAATCAATATTTTTACATTATAGATAATTGGAAATATCTTTTCACATTTTTTATTCTGAAATGTAGAGTGAAAATCAGCCAAATTTATTTAGATATTGTGACGAAGCGCAGTTGTCACAATGATTTTCGGCTCAGAATCCGCGGTTTTTAATGCGCGAGTCACGGAATCGCGAATAGCGCGCGAACGCAGGACCGTACTCGCGCGCCGTGTTCGCCGCGGACACAATGCTATCCATCTCATCCGATTTCCTACTTTTGAACCAAATCCAAACTCCCGTGATCCAGTTTCCAACTTCAACCAAATCTCCCTATCCTTTAGCATTGTGCGAGCCACCGACAACATCCTAGGACCGGATTAATTAGCAAAACTGTATATAAACCGGGCCCTCAGCCATCGAGAGACAGTCAGTTCATCCGTCTTCGAGTGTGAAAACCTCGAAGATAGCGAGTCACCTGAAAGTTCACCAGCCGTCAAAGAAGAAGTCGTCTTCTCCGTCTTCTAGGTAAGCAACCGCACTCCGTTTGTTTTCCGTACCGTGTCGTGCGCTTCCTAGAGGTTGTTTTTGTTTTTGTCGGGCTACCAGCGTCCGTCCCGTGTCCCTCTCCGTTTTCTGGTACTTGTGCAGAGGCACAAAATATTACTTCTGTCACGCAGAGCGAGAAATCCTAGGCGTCCCAGTCGTAACGTTTGTGTTTCTCTCCGGGCTACCAGCGTCCGTCCCGTGTCCCCCTCCGTTTTCTGGTACTTGTGCAGAGGCACAAAATATTACTTCTGTCACGCAGAGCGAGAAATCCTAGGCGTCCCAGTCGTAACGTTTGTGTTTCTCTCCGGGCTACCAGCGTCCGTCCCGTGTCCCCCTCCGTTTTCTGGTACTTGTGCAGAGGCACAAAATATTACTTCTGTCACGCAGAGCGAGAAATCCTAGGCGTCCCAGTCGTAACGTTTGTGTTTCTCTCCGGGCTACCAGCGTCCGTCCCGTGTCCCCCTCCGTTTTCTGGTACTTGTGCAGAGGCACAAAATATTACTTCTGTCACGCAGAGCGAGAAATCCTAGGCGTCCCAGTCGTAACGTTTGTGTTTCTCTCCGGGCTACCAGCGTCCGTCCCGTGTCCCCCTCCGTTTTCTGGTACTTGTGCAGAGGCACAAAATATTACTTCTGTCACGCAGAGCGAGAAATCCTAGGCGTCCCAGTCGTAACGTTTGTGTTTCTCCCCGGGCTACCAGCGTCCGTCCCGTGTCCCCCTCCGTCTTTCTGGTACTTGTGCAGAGGCACAAAATATTACTTCTGTCACGCAGAGCGAGAAATCCTAGGCGTCCCAGTCGTAACGTTTGTGTTTCTCTCCGGGCTACCAGCGTCCGTCCCGTGTCCCCCTCCGTTTTCTGGTACTTGTGCAGAGGCACAAAATATTACTTCTGTCACGCAGAGTTGTTATATTATTTTTTTTACAAAATTAAACTATATGCTATATATTAATTATTGAAATTTAATATTTCTTACTTTTAGCCCGCTTTTTACCTACTTTCCTGGCACCTATTGAAGTTTTTCAGGATAGATAGAATATGTATGTTATCTCTTTCATCAATATTCTAAAAAGAAAGATAAAATATTTGTAGCGTATAATTTAATAACAAAAAAAAAGAAACAAAGTCATTTAGTTAATAAAATAAAATGAAATTGAGGTTTATTATTTTATACACGATATAAAAAGCGAGTTATTAACTGTAAATCATTCGATTATACATATTTGTACTTCGTGCCGAATGGAAAATTACAGTGAGATAACTGAGTTGTAATAGATCTCGACAAACCAAAGTAAAACCCTGAGAGAAGTGTCTAAATCGTCGGTACATTCAGTGTCAAAAGTTGCATTTATAAAAATGGCGACTAATTTGAATTTATGAAATAATAAGACGGTATGTCATTCTTCCCATATCATTAATAAATTTGCATAAATGCGCATATCGTACTTGGTGAAGAGGCCAAATGTTTTCATTTATACTATATATTTCCCTTTCCGTGTCAAAGTAGATCCACATCATTCGTTATATACCCGAATGGATGGAGTTATAGCGCATTCCACCCACGGTTTTACTTTGGTTTGTAGGGCTCTACAGAGAATTTCTGATACGAACTACGCATGCGTTTGAACAACTGCCAACTGTCAACGTAGTGTTAAGTGTCAACTGTCACGTCATAATTTCAGATGTGTTACTGTCATACGTATGACTCACATATCGGTATTAAATATGCCATTTTCATTGTATAGATAGGTTATATTTTCAACAAGTACAAATAATAAATCCAAGTATTATGACAATAAGTTCAGGTCATTTCGGTCAGCTCGTAGTATATATATTTAGAACACTCAAAAACAACGCTCTTAAAACACCCAAAAACAGAGCTCGTGGTACCAATCAATATTTTTACATTATAGATAATTGGAAATATCTTTTCACATTTTTTATTCTGAAATGTAGAGTGAAAATCAGCCAAATTTATTTAGATATTGTGACGAAGCGCAGTTGTCACAATGATTTTCGGCTCAGAATCCGCGGTTTTTAATGCGCGAGTCACGGAATCGCGAATAGCGCGCGAACGCAGGACCGTACTCGCGCGCCGTGTTCGCCGCGGACACAATGCTATCCATCTCATCCGATTTCCTACTTTTGAACCAAATCCAAACTCCCGTGATCCAGTTTCCAACTTCAACCAAATCTCCCTATCCTTTAGCATTGTGCGAGCCACCGACAACATCCTAGGACCGGATTAATTAGCAAAACTGTATATAAACCGGGCCCTCAGCCATCGAGAGACAGTCAGTTCATCCGTCTTCGAGTGTGAAAACCTCGAAGATAGCGAGTCACCTGAAAGTTCACCAGCCGTCAAAGAAGAAGTCGTCTTCTCCGTCTTCTAGGTAAGCAACCGCACTCCGTTTGTTTTCCGTACCGTGTCGTGCGCTTCCTAGAGGTTGTTTTTGTTTTTGTCGGGCTACCAGCGTCCGTCCCGTGTCCCTCTCCGTTTTCTGGTACTTGTGCAGAGGCACAAAATATTACTTCTGTCACGCAGAGCGAGAAATCCTAGGCGTCCCAGTCGTAACGTTTGTGTTTCTCTCCGGGCTACCAGCGTCCGTCCCGTGTCCCCCTCCGTTTTCTGGTACTTGTGCAGAGGCACAAAATATTACTTCTGTCACGCAGAGCGAGAAATCCTAGGCGTCCCAGTCGTAACGTTTGTGTTTCTCTCCGGGCTACCAGCGTCCGTCCCGTGTCCCCCTCCGTTTTCTGGTACTTGTGCAGAGGCACAAAATATTACTTCTGTCACGCAGAGCGAGAAATCCTAGGCGTCCCAGTCGTAACGTTTGTGTTTCTCCCCGGGCTACCAGCGTCCGTCCCGTGTCCCCCTCCGTCTTTCTGGTACTTGTGCAGAGGCACAAAATATTACTTCTGTCACGCAGAGCGAGAAATCCTAGGCGTCCCAGTCGTAACGTTTGTGTTTCTCTCCGGGCTACCAGCGTCCGTCCCGTGTCCCCCTCCGTTTTCTGGTACTTGTGCAGAGGCACAAAATATTACTTCTGTCACGCAGAGCGAGAAATCCTAGGCGTCCCAGTCGTAACGTTTGTGTTTCTCTCCGGGCTACCAGCGTCCGTCCCGTGTCCCCCTCCGTTTTCTGGTACTTGTGCAGAGGCACAAAATATTACGTCTGTCACGCAGAGCGAGAAATCCTAGGCGTCCCAGTCGTAACGTTTGTGTTTCTCCCCGGGCTACCAGCGTCCGTCCCGTGTCCCCCTCCGTTTTTCTGGTACTTGTGCAGAGGCGCAAAATATTACTTCTGTTACGCAGAGCGAGAAATCCTAGGCGTCCCAGTCGTAACGTTTGTGTTTCTCCCCGGGCTACCAGCGTCCGTCCCGTGTCACCCTCCGTTTTTGGTAACTTCACGAGATTGCCGGATCTCACTCCAACAACGTCAGAGCGAGAAATCCCCGACGTCCGCCGCGGCTACCGTCACGCCGTCGCCGAAGTCGACCGCATCCGGCACCTGTCACCGTCATTTTGGGGTACGCCCTCAGTCGCGATACTCCGTACATTATCAGCCGTAACTCGGGTACCCCATGGAAATCTCAAAAACGGTTTTCACTTCCACCATCAGCACACCATCCGTCATCTCCGAGCACCCAGCGTCGCGACGCCAGGCGTCGGTTTCCAAAAAAGTTGGAAAACCACTCTTCACCATTCGACACTACTAACCAGCCGCTACTTAGTGGACCCCGCCGTCGGGACGCTCGGCGTCGTTATTTTTTCAAACTCCGGTTTTGCGCTCTACGTGTTCGCGGGCACCCCAGCAGTCGATTGCGACCACACCCCGGGTCATATCAGCGTCGCGACGCCCGGCGTCGATTTTCGAAAGTCCGAGTTTGGGCTCGTTGTACTCGCGGACACCCAAGCAGACGATTGCGACCACTCCCGGGGTCATATCAGCGCCGCGACGCCCAGCATCGCCCACGGAAGCCAGGTAGAAACGATTCTCCCGGGTACACCGACCCTAGTGGTGGCAGCTATCATCACCCGCAACACCATCACCGTCCGGACCATTTTCCAGTATACCAACGAATTGTTTTTAATATCAAATAAAACGCAACAGCACTGTTTTACCATTATTGTATGTTTTATTCTTTCTTCATACCCAAACCTCAATCTCCATACCTGCTATCCGGAACCGTTGGCGCCCGAGCAACCAGCGCCAACATTTGTCGCCGAGTTGGTAAAGAACTCGTCACAAATTTGGCGCCCGAGCAGGGACATTGAAGAATAGAATACAGACGTCCACAAAAATGGTGCAACCCGGCACCGCGAAGACCAGCTGGGTCTACGAGCTCGCGAAGGAGCCGCTGCAAGAGGAGCTGAAACGCTTTGGCTTGGACTCCGACGGCACCGTCGCCGAACTTCGAGAACGCCTGACAAACTTCGTCCGACAGGCTACCTCCGCGACAAAAGACGCCCAACCTGAAGCAGCACCGGCCCTCACCACCACCGAACCCAATCGCACGGCTGCTCAAACCTGTGAGACCGTGAGGAAGTGGAATCTACGCTACGATGGCAAGACCGACCCCATAATGTTTCTCGAGCGACTGACGGAGCTCCAGGCCAGTTACGAAATCGCAGAAGAACAGCTTCTTACCGCTCTACCCGAGCTACTCCAAGGGAATGCGATATTGTGGTATCGAAACCATCGCGAAACCTGTACCACCTGGCAAAAGTTTCTCCAGCTGTTCCACGACTATTTCATCCCCGATATGAAATACCAGCTGGAGGAACTCATCAGTCGACGAATCCACCAAGCCGGAGAGTCGGGACAAGACTATGTCATCGCCGTCCAAACCATGATGCGCCGCCACGGAGGGTTTAGCGCTGAACAGCAGCTCCAGCGGCTCTACCGAAATCTGCGCCCCGAATATCGGCAGCACATACGCCGTCAGAACTGCCCCACAATCATCGCCTTGCTCGAGGAGATCCGGGAAGTAGAAGGGGTCCTACAAGAGCTCCGGATCACGGCACGACCAAATCGCGGGCCCATAACCTATGAGAAACCAACCGCCAATCACGCCATGACCTACGAACCAGGGCGCACTTGCTGGCGTTGCGGCGGCACAGACCACTTCAGGAAAGACTGCCGGAATCCACCCAAGACATTCTGCTCGCGCTGCGGGAAAAATGGCGTTCTGTCCCGCAACTGCCCAGTCATCGTCAAAGGACACCACACCGAAGCCCTCGTCGACACCGGATCGACCCTCACCTATATTAACCAGGAAACCGCTCAACAGTACAGATCCCAGGGAGTACTACGCCAACCAGCCCCCGTCCACCAAGCACAGATGGCCAATGGGGAAACGGCGAGGATTACCGGGAAGTTTGAGATCAGTGCCTCCATCCTAGGAGTCACTCAAAAGATCTCCGTACTATGCCTCCCCACCCTGGCTCTGCCCATGATATTGGGAATGGATGCGATCCGCGCATTCCGTATCACCCTGAGAGCCGAACCACACCACGTCCACTGCAGCGTCCCCACACCACTAGGACAGATCCAGCTTCCCCCAACTGGAGCTCCCGAATTGGACGCGCTGCTTCGGGACGAACTTCCCCTGTTCGAGCAACTACAGGGGACTACACCACTCGTTACCCACCACATACGCCTGAAGTCGCATACGCCACTGAAACAGCGGTATCAGCCCAAAAACCCCAAGATTCAAGCCATCATCAACGAGGAGGTTGACCAGATGCTCGAGGCAGGAATTATCGAACCCTCTCGCAGCGCATGGAGTTCCCCCGCCGTAATCGTACGGAAGAAGGACGGTAAACCACGCTTCTGTATCGACTTCCGCCGTCTAAACGAAGTCAGCGAGAAAGACGCGTACCCTCTTCCATACATCAATAACATTCTGGAGAAACTCCGACAGGCGACAATCTTTAGCACCTTGGACCTAAAACAGGGGTACTGGCAGATACCGCTGTCCAGCCCCAGCAAGCCGCTCACCGCGTTTACCGTACCCGGCCGAGGTCTCTTCCAGTTCACGGTGATGCCATTTGGCCTCCACGCTGCGCCCGCCACGTTCCAGAGATTACTGGATACAGTCATCGGCCCCGAGATGGACCCATACGCCATCCCGTACCTGGACGACATCATAATCGCTAGCCGAACCGTCGAGGAACACGTGACGCATCTACAAGAGGTCTTCCGACGACTCCGAGCCGCCAACTTGCGACTGAACCCGGATAAATGCGAGTTCGGCAAGACCAGCATTCGGTATCTGGGGCACGTTATCAGCAACAGTGGCATCGAAACCGACCCGGATAAAGTCGAAGCCATCACGGCAATGGCCGCCCCAACCAACCTCAAACAGCTGCGTCAATTCCTCGGCGCTGCATCCTGGTACCGCCGATTCGTCCCCGGGTTTTCCATCGTGGCCCGGCCCCTGACATCACTTCTGCCCAAACGAACGCCTTCAGCACCTTGAAGGATGCCCTCACCACCGCGCCAACACTCAGCTGCCCAGACTTCAACCGGAGATTCTTTCTGCAAACGGATGCGTCCGACGAAGGCTTAGGAGCCGTGCTCGTCCAACACACGGAACAAGGGGAACGAGTCGTTGCCTACGCCAGTCGGACTCTCCGTGGGGCAGAGCCCAAATACTCCGTCACGGAGAAAGAATGCCTGGCCATCGTATGGGGCATCCAGAAGATGCGACACTACCTCGAGGGATACGCCTTTACTATCGTGACGGATCACCAAGCACTACGATGGCTGAACAAGTTGGAAAACCCCCCCGGCCGCCTAGCACGCTGGGCCATGTTTCTCCAACAATTCGACTTCGTGATCCAGTACCGAAAAGGCACCCTGAATCGCGTGGCCGATGCACTGTCTCGTCAACCGATACCGGCCACTCGCACACCCGACGATGGAACCGCTGTGTACGCCGTAGAACCAGACTGCCCATGGTATCGGAAACGCACCGACGAAGTGCGCAACCGTCCGAACGACTGGCCGCACTACCGGCTCCACGACCATCATCTCTACCGACGCATCGATTGCCCCAACGATGACGAGGAGTCCGCGTGGAAACTCTGCGTCCCACGCGCCGATCGACAACGTGTCCTCCAGGAAAATCATGACCACCCCACCGGAGGGCACGGAGGCATCACCAAGACCACTTCCCGGATTACCACCCGGTATTACTGGCCGGGAATGTTCCGGGATATCCGCCAATACGTCCGGAAGTGCCGACACTGTCAGCAGTTTAAAACCTGCCAACAGGGGACCGCGGGTAAGATGTACCCGCCACGCATCCACGGACCCTGGGACACTGTTGCGGCGGATATCATGGGACCACTGCCTACATCCAAGAAGGGGCACAGCTACTTACTGGTCCTCCAGGACCGCATGACTAAGTGGGTAGAGTGCCGAGCCCTTCGACGTGCCACCGCCGCCACCATCACCCGTGCCATCCAGGAGTTAGTAATATTTAGATATGGCTGCCCCAAATCTATTATTACTGACAATGGCACAGAGTTCTCGAACCGGATACTCCGAGACACTCTCACCGCATTGGGGATCCACCACCACCAAACCCCACCATATGCACCCCAATGCAACCCCGTGGAGCGAGTCAACAGAGTGTTGAAAACTATGATCGGTCAGTACTGTCAACACAACCAAAAGACCTGGGACGAACATCTTCCAGAACTGACGATGGCGATCAACACCAGTCACCATGAGTCCACCGGGTATACCGCCGCGTTTCTCAACTACGCGCGCGAACCAGTGATGCCAGGCCTGTATCACGAGGCCACCCAGGGCGAGAGAAATCCCCCTGACCAGACCAACCACATCCCAGCGGACCTCACAACCCGGATTGCGAAACTGGAGGAACTCCGTCAACTCGCCAAACTACATTTGGCGAGGGCCTCCCAAGAGCAATGCCGGTACTACAACCTCCGCCGGCGGGAATGGCAACCCCAGCTTGGGGATCGGGTCATGCGACGGGACCATCCGCTCTCCTCCGCCGCCCGTGGCTTCGCGGCTAAACTCGCGCCCCGTTACTCCGGCCCGTGGACCATTTCAAAAAAATGGAGTAACAATGTGTACAACCTCAAGGGCGCACACGGGCAAAAACTAATTAGAATCCACAACAAGGATCTAAAGGCTGTTTCAGATTCCACCCTCCCGGAACAGCCCCAGGATGGACGGCAAGGACGCCGCCCCGTGGATCCGCCTGCCAACCCGGCCGGCTAGGGTGGGACCACCTAGGCTGGGACCACGTCGTGTGGGACCACCTAGGGTGATTGGATGGGCTGGCAGCGGACCGTTACCGCTGCCAGGTACCGGTCGGGTTACTAGACGCAAGAAGCCACGGATCCGTCCGGTCATAGGGATCCTGGAGGATCGCCTTGTCCGTCCCGCCCGCACTGCACCGCCACCGACTCCAGCACCTACAGCAGCCTCGTTGCCTGGATGGGAACCTGGCGATGGCGATGAGGCCCTGCGAGCGGCCTTGGTCGCCAGGTTCGGCCCATTCCCCGGAAGTGGAGCCATGGCACCAGTAATCCGGCCCCTCCGGTCGTCTTCAGCTGAAGACGACATCCTTGACCTGGCCACGTCGCCCATACCGTCCGATACCGAGGACGACGTGGTGCAGGCCCCGTCGGGATCCGGAGACACCCTGGTGCGGCAGGACGTCAGCCTGACGCGGAGTCCAGTCCGACTCCCAGCGTCAGACGTCCACTCCCTTCCCCCGTGCAGCATCGAGGCAGCGGCGCAAGAGCTGATGGACCTGCTCTCGGCCCTCAGCGACGACGATGCTGAGTCGACCCCCCCAGCAGCCGGACCCACCGCAGCTCACCTGGCAACCCGTTCCGCCGGCCGGCCAGGACTACGCCGTCTGGATCCAGGAGCAGCGACCCCCTGGATCATCGAGGACAAAGCGGCTGCGGATCCGGCTCCCCAACGGACTACGGGTCACCATCCCCCGTCGCCCAACCCCTCCCCCAAGCCCCTAGTGCAGTGTGCCACCGCCCTCCCCCCAACGACGAGGTTAGACATTCCTGTGCCGCCTTCGAACGTTTTTGTGTTAGTTAAGTGTAGTTAAGTGTAGGTAAGATTAGTTAAGTTTGCTTTGGTTTTTTAAATTCATTTTGTTTAGTTTTTTGGTTAGTCATGTAAGTCCTGGTTAGTTAAGTTATGTAATAATGTTTTTTCTACCGTTTTCTAGTTAAGTGTGTTAATATAAGTCTTTAGTTTAGTTAAGTCAATTTGTGTACTTTTTGTACTGTGTTTTCTGTACTGTTACCTGTACTGTTGGACTGTAAATACACCGATTCCGTTTCCTTTTTCCCCGAAGTAACCCGGGGATGTGACGAAGCGCAGTTGTCACAATGATTTTCGGCTCAGAATCCGCGGTTTTTAATGCGCGAGTCACGGAATCGCGAATAGCGCGCGAACGCAGGACCGTACTCGCGCGCCGTGTTCGCCGCGGACACAATGCTATCCATCTCATCCTATTTCCTACTTTTGAACCAAATCCAAACTCCCGTGATCCAGTTTCCAACTTCAACCAAATCTCCCTATCCTTTAGCATTGTGCGAGCCACCGACAACATCCTAGGACCGGATTAATTAGCAAAACTGTATATAAACCGGGCCCTCAGCCATCGAGAGACAGTCAGTTCATCCGTCTTCGAGTGTGAAAACCTCGAAGATAGCGAGTCACCTGAAAGTTCACCAGCCGTCAAAGAAGAAGTCGTCTTCTCCGTCTTCTAGGTAAGCAACCGCACTCCGTTTGTTTTCCGTACCGTGTCGTGCGCTTCCTAGAGGTTGTTTTTGTTTTTGTCGGGCTACCAGCGTCCGTCCCGTGTCCCTCTCCGTTTTCTGGTACTTGTGCAGAGGCACAAAATATTACTTCTGTCACGCAGAGCGAGAAATCCTAGGCGTCCCAGTCGTAACGTTTGTGTTTCTCTCCGGGCTACCAGCGTCCGTCCCGTGTCCCCCTCCGTTTTCTGGTACTTGTGCAGAGGCACAAAATATTACTTCTGTCACGCAGAGCGAGAAATCCTAGGCGTCCCAGTCGTAACGTTTGTGTTTCTCTCCGGGCTACCAGCGTCCGTCCCGTGTCCCCCTCCGTTTTCTGGTACTTGTGCAGAGGCACAAAATATTACTTCTGTCACGCAGAGCGAGAAATCCTAGGCGTCCCAGTCGTAACGTTTGTGTTTCTCTCCGGGCTACCAGCGTCCGTCCCGTGTCCCCCTCCGTTTTCTGGTACTTGTGCAGAGGCACAAAATATTACTTCTGTCACGCAGAGCGAGAAATCCTAGGCGTCCCAGTCGTAACGTTTGTGTTTCTCTCCGGGCTACCAGCGTCCGTCCCGTGTCCCCCTCCGTTTTCTGGTACTTGTGCAGAGGCACAAAATATTACTTCTGTCACGCAGAGCGAGAAATCCTAGGCGTCCCAGTCGTAACGTTTGTGTTTCTCCCCGGGCTACCAGCGTCCGTCCCGTGTCCCCCTCCGTCTTTCTGGTACTTGTGCAGAGGCACAAAATATTACTTCTGTCACGCAGAGCGAGAAATCCTAGGCGTCCCAGTCGTAACGTTTGTGTTTCTCTCCGGGCTACCAGCGTCCGTCCCGTGTCCCCCTCCGTTTTCTGGTACTTGTGCAGAGGCACAAAATATTACTTCTGTCACGCAGAGCGAGAAATCCTAGGCGTCCCAGTCGTAACGTTTGTGTTTCTCTCCGGGCTACCAGCGTCCGTCCCGTGTCCCCCTCCGTTTTCTGGTACTTGTGCAGAGGCACAAAATATTACGTCTGTCACGCAGAGCGAGAAATCCTAGGCGTCCCAGTCGTAACGTTTGTGTTTCTCCCCGGGCTACCAGCGTCCGTCCCGTGTCCCCCTCCGTTTTTCTGGTACTTGTGCAGAGGCGCAAAATATTACTTCTGTTACGCAGAGCGAGAAATCCTAGGCGTCCCAGTCGTAACGTTTGTGTTTCTCCCCGGGCTACCAGCGTCCGTCCCGTGTCACCCTCCGTTTTTGGTAACTTCACGAGATTGCCGGATCTCACTCCAACAACGTCAGAGCGAGAAATCCCCGACGTCCGCCGCGGCTACCGTCACGCCGTCGCCGAAGTCGACCGCATCCGGCACCTGTCACCGTCATTTTGGGGTACGCCCTCAGTCGCGATACTCCGTACATTATCAGCCGTAACTCGGGTACCCCATGGAAATCTCAAAAACGGTTTTCACTTCCACCATCAGCACACCATCCGTCATCTCCGAGCACCCAGCGTCGCGACGCCAGGCGTCGGTTTCCAAAAAAGTTGGAAAACCACTCTTCACCATTCGACACTACTAACCAGCCGCTACTTAGTGGACCCCGCCGTCGGGACGCTCGGCGTCGTTATTTTTTCAAACTCCGGTTTTGCGCTCTACGTGTTCGCGGGCACCCCAGCAGTCGATTGCGACCACACCCCGGGTCATATCAGCGTCGCGACGCCCGGCGTCGATTTTCGAAAGTCCGAGTTTGGGCTCGTTGTACTCGCGGACACCCAAGCAGACGATTGCGACCACTCCCGGGGTCATATCAGCGCCGCGACGCCCAGCATCGCCCACGGAAGCCAGGTAGAAACGATTCTCCCGGGTACACCGACCCTAGTGGTGGCAGCTATCATCACCCGCAACACCATCACCGTCCGGACCATTTTCCAGTATACCAACGAATTGTTTTTAATATCAAATAAAACGCAACAGCACTGTTTTACCATTATTGTATGTTTTATTCTTTCTTCATACCCAAACCTCAATCTCCATACCTGCTATCCGAAACCGTTGGCGCCCGAGCAACCAGCGCCAACATTTGTCGCCGAGTTGGTAAAGAACTCGTCACAATATTAAGCAATTGATAATTAAAAATACGACAAATGTCAAAATTACAGTAGATATTCTTCTTAAAAAATGCAAAGCCTCCATATTCTTTATACTTTATAAAACTTGTAAATTTTACGTTTTGCTTTAAAACCAACCTCATAGTGCAGTGTCAAAAATTTTCTTTTTAAATACACATATTTAAAATGCGTAATTATAATAAAAACGTCGACTCATTCCCCCAACATATGTAAAATAATTCAAAAGTACTCTAAAACATTTATTATTTAAATAATTTATAATTAAAAATGCGACATGTCCACTGACAAACGTCAAAGTGACAGTAGATCTTCTTCTTAAAAATTTCAAAGCCTCCACACTCTTAGTTGATTTTGCCCCAAAAACGCATGTTTTTTCAAGTTTTCTCGTACATCATGTGCACGAAAAATCTGAGACTATCAGAAGGCACTCCGCGTGATTGACCTCTATCAAATAAAAAAAGTTTGAAATAAATCGGATAAACCGTCTAGGCTGTAGCGATTTACAAATGGGCGTGATGAATCCATATAAATATATATATATATATATATATATATATATATATATATATATATAGGCCGACCTCTAGTCCTATATACTATTTTGATAAGCGGTATATATATTTAAATATATATATATGTATATATATATATATATATATATATATATATATATATATATATATATATATATATATATATATATATATATATATATATATATATATATATATATATATATATATATATATATATATATATATATATATTAAATATATATACCGCTTATCAAAATAGTATATAGGACTAGAGGTCGGCCTGGCTTCGCCAGGCCTCACGCTAGGCTCCGCGGACACTGAAGTAAGGTTCACTTCTGTATGACAATTGACAAAATATAAAATGTTTTAATTTCAATCTAAAACTTTTCAATTCTGTATTTTTATTCATGCAAAGACCTATTAATTGATGCCAAACACAATAGGTTTTAAATCAGAATCACTAAAACAATTGCCGCCAAAAAAAATCAATTTCATTCGCGTGCCCTTTAAGACATTTCATTTGATACCAAACACGATAATTTTTAAAACACTTTCACGAAAACAATTGTAGATCTGAAAGTATTTAATTTTGTACGCGAGCTCTTCAAAAGACCTTTCATTTTATATCAAACATAATTGGCTTTAAAGCACTTTCACTAAACACTGAAACACTTTTAGTAAGACAATTGACGATTGAAATGTATTAAGTTTTGTACGCAAGCCCTTCAAAAGACCTTTCATTTGATAGCAAACACGATAGGTTTTGAAGTACTTTCAGTAAAACAATTGTCGATCGAATAAAATTTAATGCTGCACGCGAGTCCTTCAAAAGACCTTCCATTTGATATCAAACACGATAGGTTTTGATGTACTTTTACTAAAACAATTGACAAACGAAAATATTTCAATTTTTCATGCAAGCCCGTTGAGAGAACTTTCATTTCATACCAAACACAATATGTTTTGAAGTACTTTCACTAAAACAATTGCGGATCGAAAAAGTCAATTTTGCATGCGAGCCCTTTAAAAGACCTTCTATTTGATACCAAACGCGGTATGATTCGCGAAACTTTAAATTTGAAACAATTGCCTATCGTAAAATTTCAACTGTTTTAATTTCATCTGACACTTATTCTAAAGCCCTATCAAATGACACCTTCATGTTTTATTTCCGAATACATTTTGCTATATATTAAAAATCCTTCGGACGTCATTTCTGATGACATTCCACATTTATATTTTATATATACATAAAATCAATTGAAAATTTTCTTTAAACTTTTTTGAAAAACTGTTGGATATCGCTGGAATATTATTTCTGACATCGTTTTTTCGAGTTACCTTTGCATTGTAGAATTCTGCGGTCAATTTTTTATTTTTACTCTATATTATTACTGCGGACAAATTATGTTTTGTTTCACTATATACTTTAAAAAATTAACTGACACTTTGTCTTCAAATTTTTATATGAGCATGAAATCTGATAAAAATAGTTTAAAACATGTATTCTCAATCTTTTATTGCCTAAATCAATTTTCAAAATTTCTCTAACTTGTCTAGAAATTGAAATAATTCTATCAGAAAATTCCATGCGTACCGAACAGAATTAGTTTTGATGCACTTTCACTAAAAAAATTATCTTTCAAAAAAAAAACAATTTTTCACGCGAGCCCTTCAGAAGACCTTTCATTTCATACCAAACACAATATGTTTTGAAACACTTTCAATAAAACAACTGACGATCGAAAAGAATAATTTTTTCACGCGAGCCCTTCAAAAAACCTTTCATTTCATACCAAACATTTTTCAAGCTCTTTCACTAAAACAATTGACGATCGAAAATTATTAAACTTTGTACGCAAGTCCTTCAAAAGACCTTTCATTTGATACCAAATACGATAGGTTTTGAAGCATTTTCACTAAAACAATTGCCGAACGAAAAGATTCCAATTCTGCACGAAAGCCCTTCAAATGACCTTTTATATGATACCAAACACGATGAGGTTTGATGCACTCTCACTAAAACAGTTAGCGATAGAAAAAAATAAATTTTGTACTCGAGCGCTTTAAATAACCTTTCATTTGATACTAAACACGATAGGTCTTAAAGTACTTTCACTAAAACTATTGCCGATCGAAAATATTTTAGTTTTGCACACGTATCCTTTAAAAGAACTTTCATAATATATCAAATACGACTGGTTTTGAAGCACTTTCAATTAAACAATTATCGATAGAAAATTTAGGAGTGCCCAAATGATTCTAATTCGATTTATCTGGTTTTTCTAAATTGAACTTTGCCGTAGACAAAATTTGCTTGGTTTTACTGTATATTATTATCGAGATCAAATTTGGTTGAGTTCACCTGTATAAATTATAAAACTTATTATTTATTTACTTTTTAAATACACGTATTTGAAATGTGTAATTATAATAAAAACGTCCCCTCATTTCCACAATATGCGTAAAGTATTTCAAAACTACTCACAAAAGTTTCATTTTTAAGTAATTTATAATTAAAAATGCGACATGTCCACTGACAGACGTCAAAATGACATTAGATGTTCTTCTTAAAAATTTCAAAGCCTCCACACTCTTAGTTGATTTTGCCCCAAAAACGCATGTTTTTTCAAGTTTTCTCGCACATCATGTGCACGAAAAATCTGAGACTCCCCACGATTGATCTCTATCAAATAAAAAAAGTTTGAAATAAATCGGATAAACCGTCTAGGCTGTAGCGATTTACAAATGGGCGTGATGAATCCATATATATATATATATATATATATATATATATATATATATATATATATATATATATATATATATATATATAAACAAATATATATACCTTGTCCAAATAGTATAGAGGATATTTTTCATAATATTCTTGCTTTTTAATGTAGTTTGTTCTTATTTGCTGTATGAAATTAAAACATGAGTCTTCACAATGAAGTTAAGGTATAATTACTGGTGTGAGATTTAAAAGTACTTCGAAATCATACTCATTTAAATTGTCTTTCAAACGTATAATTATTTTCACTATAATTTTGAAATGGATTGCTTTTGTTTCAGAATACTGTTGGTAACCTTCGCTTATGTGAATAATTTTCAAGATTCACTGTCTGATGGTGTATCAGATATGTGCGTTACTGAAGAAATAGATGATACTAATGACATTATATCAACTTACAAATCCATCTTGCACTGTCGAGAGAAATATGAAGTTGAAATTAGTAACCTTTATAGAAATAAAAAATAAATATAATTTAAATCTACTTATTTATTTTGAAATTATATCTAATCATTCAGCTTTATTACTTATTGTCTATTAATAATCATCCATTAAATTTGAATACCATACTTTTCGTCAGTTTACTGTCAGATTTACTCACTCAATTAAATACAACTTGACATCTTCAGTTAAATTAAATAGTAAGTTAATTTTAATCGTAGATTTAATAGTTTTATAAGACCCGGCAGTTGTTTTATTTGATTAGCGCATTGCATTTAATAAATTAATTAACTCGAAAATTATTATATTCAATGTTTATTTGGTTTACTGTACTGAATACGTGACGCCATGCTTAACGTCACTAACAATCGTTATAGGTCTGACGTCAGTGTGAGACAGCACTAGTTTCGGTGTTATGGACAAAGTGGAATGAGAAACTTTCGGCCTTTAGGCGGAGTGGGATTCGGTGGCGTGGCATTGACTCCACAATATCACACGATCTCGGCTATCATCGGTGTTTATCGGCGATGCATAATGGCTCTTGTTACACTCTTCCCCTTTATATCGTTGTTGCCACAGACGACCGATTTAACAAAATAAACAAGAGACTTAATTTTTTCTTGGCTGGTCGACCACGTCGTTTTGGTAAAATCGGAGGTATTTCCTCAGCGGTTTTCTTCACAAATGGGGTAAGATCCCTGGTATGGTATACGCCTATGATCTCGTCTGGTTTCTGGGGGTCACCAATCGCATATGTCGTTGGTGATTTTCAGCTCAGGACGACATACGGTCCATCTCTTCTTGGGACGAATTTTGATGTAAACGTTTTTTTCTTATTACTGAGTGCAAGAACTGTTATTAGCACCTTATCGCCTGGATTATAGGTTGGAAGAGGTCGGCAATACGAATCTGCGTCTCGCTTCCTTTTGTCCTGTGTTTTCTCATACTTCTCTCTGACCTGATGTAATACTTCAGCTATTTTCAACGGGTAAGGAGTTATTCCCTCAACGAATAATTCATTTTGTATGACAGATCGAAGATCATGTTGGACTTTATCTGGCGTTCGTAGATCATAAAAATCTACTTTTCTTCTTTCTTGGTGTCGGGTAGAGGTCCAAAAAGGTCGATGGAAAGAGTCTCTTGGAGTACAGGAGTCTGTAAGAGACCTGGAGGTTTTGTGTTTAGGACTTTATAACGTTGACAAGCAATACATTTCTTCACGTAATCGCAAATTTCACTTATCATTTGTGCCCAATAATATCGCTTGGAGATACGTTGGTAAGTATTTTCGTAACCACCATGTCCGGAAATACAGTCATCATGATATTTCTTAAATACCTCTGCTATTTTGGTTAAAGGGACTACAAGTTGTGCATTTTCTTCACTGACATCTGGATTATATCTGTACAATAATCCATTATGCATTTGGTAACCTCTTTTGGTCCACCTTGCGTAATTGACTTCATCTGCTGAATTTTCTAAAGCTTGTATTATCTCTTGAAGTTTAGGATCAGCCAATTGTTCTTTACGGTACGCTCGTACATCAAATGTCGGTACAGTTCCACTTACTGTACATATTGAACAAGCTTTCCTGTTCTCGCTTGTACATGCTGGTCGTGACAAGGTGTCAGCAATGATGTTACCTACGGCCGGTAGGTGTTTTCAGAGTCATCAACCATCGCAAAGCTTGATGATCGGTATAAACTACACATTTACATCCTTCTAAGTATCCACGAAATTTTTCAACTGCCCAAATGACAACTAAGGCCTCTCTTTTCGTCGATGTGTAGTCCTTTCAGCATCTTTTAGAAGTCGAGTGGCATACTCGACAGGTCGTTCTTCAGCTTTCTCCCCCTGCAGTAAACATGCTCCAATAGCATAATTATTCGCATCGGTCTTTAGAATGAAGGGTAAATTTTGATCTGCTTGCCGTAGGATCGGCGACGAAGTAAGGAGTTCTTTTAGTTTATTATAGGCTTCTTGTTGCTTATCAGTTTATTTCCAAACTGCTTACTTTTTTGTCAAATCAGTCTATGGTCGGGCTACCTCAGCAAAATTAGGGATGAAACGACGATACCATGAGCAACTTTGTAAGAAAGACAACAGGTGTTTTAAGTTGCAGGGTGGAACCATTTCTCGTATAGCGCTCACCTTGGCGGGGTCGGCTTGGATTTCCGAACTAGTAATTATATGTCCGAGGTATTTAACACTAGACTGCACGAAAGTACATTTATCACGGTTGAGACGTAAACCAAAAATATTTAGTCTTTGTATCACAGTTTCCAAATCTTTCAAATGTTTTTCAAACGTTTCTGATCCAAATAACCAAACATTTTTACGTCTGGTAATCCGCCACGTACCCTATCGATGAGTCGCTGAAATGTCGCGGGTGCATTTCGCAAACCGAAAAGCATACGTTGTTACGTTCCATTTTTGCCTTATTACTTTTTCCTCTTATTTATGTTTCTACTTACTTGCTTCAGCCTAAAATCTATTTTTGTTATAAATATTAGTTGACTAAACTTCTGTACTTCTTACCTTAATTTTATTTTGATTCTTTTGTAATATTTAGTCTTGTATTAATAATTTAAAATCATTCTGTTTCTATTTCAATTTCAATTTTAGGTTAAACACGTTGCTTTGTTTTGACCCTTTAATTAGTAACAAAATTAAAACTATATGGAATATAGTTAAGCGGGAGACTAACAATACTTCTAAGAGTACAGCGTTTCCCGGCGATTCTCTAGAAACAGCAAACTGCTTTAACACCCATTTTCTTTCAATACTACACAGTAGTCCAGAACATTACTACAATTTCGTAGATGCTCCATGTTACAACTCCGTATTTTTATTCCCAACGACATCGTCAGATATTGAAGAAATTATCAAATCTTTTAAATCTAGCATGTTTTCGGGCATTGATAATATCCCCTCTATTGTTCTGAAGCACTGTGCGCACTACATTTCTGAACCGTTAAGTATAATATTTAATAAAACGTTCGTAACTGGAGTTTTTCCCACTTTATTTAAAAAATCATTGATTACTCCTGTTTTCAAAAATGGTGATCGTGAGCTTATTGAAAATTATAATTATAATTATTATTAACAGCGTGCCGTGAATTTAGCGTCTGTCATTGTTTAAAGTTAGTTCCTCTTTAGCTCACCTTGTTTATTGCTATTACTGAGATTAATAATTTAGTTATCTTTAAATTTATTTATTTTGTAATCTTTTCCTTCGACTTTTATTTTTTTTAATCGGTAAATATTATTGTAAATTATTTTCATAACATCATTCTGTCGGTAAGGTATCTTGTAATTGTTTTAGTGTAGATGTCGCCAAAAGGTGATATGTTTAGCGGCTGAGACTGAAATCCTTGGAATATAATTAAAGAATGCACGAATTACCTGATTAGTTTTAAAGTAACGACTTTTAACAAATTGTTCGAGTCGCGAATTGGAATTAAAAAGTGATCTTCAAGTCGAACGGTTGAGCTATTCGTAATATTATTGTTGCGTATGGGAATTTAGTTTGTGTGGACGCAAAATAATACAGTGTAACTGGATTGAAGAATAGTGACGACCACTTTTGAATATTTGAGTATTCAGCGGTTTATCCGGATTTGTTTTCGACAGGAATTTCATAATTTTTTTCTACCTTAAAGCCACCTAATGGCTCGTTTCCATGCATCCGTTTCGTCCGTTGCAGTGCGTCCGTCGCGAAATTTGATTGGTTGAATTTGAATAATTGCAAAGGGCGCGAAGCTACTTACAATGACGGACAGAGTTCGTCTACTCTCTACTCCTTGCAGTGTGACCTTGATGACGGAAGCATCTCTCTCATATAATATGAGATAGCACTAGTGACAAATGTCAAATACCGCGTATTTACGGCTTGGTTAGTTATTTTATATTATCTACATATGTCTTTTGTAAATATATTTTAATTTTAAAGAAATACTTTGCATTTGGTTAATGATTATTATAAATTTATAGGTAAAATTTTGTTAACGATGCGGGAACAATTCATTTGCTGCTTTTTAACATATTTGAAATATAAATATGAAATAATAAATATATTATCAGCCGACATTTTTTAGGTTATAACTAAACAAAAAGACGGATGCATGTGAACGCCTATATTTTCGTCCGTCGTGCAGTGTGCAGCGTTGTATCCACTGCAACGGACGCGACGGATGTATGGAAACAAGCCATAAGAACTCAGGTAATTCATGCATTCATTATTGAAAAGTAAAATAGTTTATTTGTGGTAATTCTTTTCTTTAGAATTATTTTGTGATTCAGTTTTGTCTCGCCGCCAGACACGAACCTAATTGTGACTTCTGTTTCAGGCTTTTAATTTTTACGTTTTTATTCTTATTGTACTTGTTTTTCATCTTGTACTGTTCGTCGTTTACGCTTTGGGCCGTTTGCCTTGCTGTGACGTATCGTGGGGTCCTAGTTATAGTCCTGGATAGAGGATTGGGAATAATTGTTGAGGAAAGGAAATGTAGTACCACGTGGAGCGGATGTAACGTTACGAGCACACATATGACGCCCGCCATTTTGGATTAGATGTTTTGCCGCCAATATTCCAATCGAAGTTTACCCAGCTACTGAACCATAGTCACAGCTAAGCCCAATATCTGTATTATCGTTTTATCTATTTTTTTTTGTATTTAGAGTCATATTCGAAATTATTTGTATTAGCATTTACGGCGTTTCAGTTTATATATTTTACAATAGTTTACATATTTACGTTTTCCTAATATTCCTAGTACATTGTACAAATCCGGTTAAGTATTTATTTTTTTGATTTATTCACGTAGTATTCACAAGTTGTGTAGCTTGTGTGTGAAAAAGTTGTTAGGTCTGCAAGGAATTTACGTTAATTTTGGTATTGCGCCGCGTATCGCGTTTCGTTGGCCATCGGATCGTAATACGTCGTTTCGCGCTGCATTGTCGTGTTTTCAGCCAGGTTTTTACCTTTTTTTTCATCGCAGTTCTAGTTGCTCCGGTAGAACACAGCGACCCAGCTTTCTTTTTAGTTAAATTTATTGCTGATAATTATTTACTACTTCAGTCTTAATTGGATTTATTTCTTAATTTAGTTTGTCTTTAATTTAATCGAATTGAATATTTAGTATAATTTTCTTGTGTACTTTTAATAACGTTTTTTAATATAGCCGTTAATTCTTCTATTTTTAATTATTTAGTATTTCTTGGACGTAATAAAATTGACACTCTTACGTACCCTGCGAGCCTCCCCTCTTCCTGAACACCTAGTATTTTCTAGTTCCAGTACCTTTGTGGTTGGATATCGCTGGCAACAAAAACAGTCACGTGGCGCCCTCTATTTTAGTTTTGTTTTGATTTCGATATTTAATTTTTCTGTGTATCGAACCCACCCCATCTCCACTGAAACAGTTAGCTAGCTGCCTCCATCTTATGGAGCAGAATTGTACGTAATAATGTTTGAATCGAAATGTTCCCAATGGTGACACAAAAGCTGTCTTGTCTCTATCACATTCCCGTATAGCAACTTGCCAATAACCACTACGGAAGTCTAATGTCGACATGTATGGCGTTTGTTTTTCTAAGTGCAATACATCGTCTATACGCGGTAACGGATATGAGTCACTGACGGTTACACTGTTCAAACGTCGGTAAACTACGCATACACGCATTTCACCATTCTTCTTTGCTACTAGAACAACTGGTGCAGCCCAAGGTGATTCACTTTCTTCAATTATATCTGCTTCCAACATTTTGTCGAGTTCCTTTTCTAAAATATTTTTTTTCACTGGTGACATACGATATGGCAGAACGGCATTTGGTGGAGAATCTTCAGTGTTGATTAAGTGTTCTACACAATGCGTTGGATACGAACTTTCTTTGAATATCTCTTCATATGTCGTCAGCAACTTCTCCAACTGTTCTTTATCTTTTTGTGTTAACATCGTAGCCTCATTGTCTCTCAAAACGATAACGTTCATGATACTTGAGTATGTCTAGTTTTGAACATCGATATTAAAGGAATAATGGATGCCAGGATCTTTGGATAATTACCACCGCCATTTAGGGACATCTAGAACTAGATTTGCACATTTTACAAAGTCAATTCAAAGGAATGTACGGTTTTGCGTACTTTTGGAAAAAATAAGTAAGGTTATTGATATAATTTTACTTTCCATGTTTATAACGACATCTACAGTCGGTAGTTCCTCATTGAGGGGTTCACCATCAGCAAATACTACTGTTCGACTGACTGGTTTGAGTTCATATCCTTTATGTTGTAATAATTTATACAAAGAATTTCCAGCGATACTCTATGTTGCTCCTATGTCAACATAAGCAATTCCTTTTGAACCGCCTATCGTAATATGTAGCTCTGGTCGAGAAACTGGAGTTAATGTGTGCATCGCATTGAATTCAACTGCATCTGTAGTTACAAGTTTTACCGTTTCCTTTCTGCAATTAGGACAATTGCTTTTTATGTACCCAGGTTACCCATAACCATAACAATTGATAGTGTCAGGTTTTTTAATTGTCGATGTTTCTTCTTTCAAGCGAAGGAGATGATGTTTTCTTTTCCCTTTCATCCTTCTTTTTAAGTTTGCAGCATTCATCTCTCGTATGCACAAATGTTTTACAATAAGAACATTTTCGTAATTTTTTAAACTCTGAAGAATCCGAAATCTCACTATTTTTATTTGTTTCATTTGAAGTCAAGCTTTCTGGCTCACGTAATGACTGATCAATTTCCCGAGAACGTTGAAGTAACTTTTGAAAAGAGGTAACATCACTTCGGGGTAAACGTTTCCGTAATTTACGGGATAGTAGACCATAGGTCATATCTAATTGCGTTCTTCAGATAATGAATATTCTAATTGAGAAAATAAAGTTCTGATTCTGCTAATAAAATGTTCTGTATTTTCATTTTGTTCTTTCTCTCTGCTGAATATTTCGCGATAAATTAAATGAGCTGGATGCTTACGAGAATAAACTTCTTTCAACAGTTTAATAGCAGATTTCCAATCTTTAGTGGATTTCTTTATAATTTGCCACCAGGTTGCAGCTATTCTTTCTAGGAGCATTGACAAACCGCGCAGTGCATTCTCGTCCGAAATATTTTAACAGTCTTTGTACGTTTCTATAAAATCTATGAAAGCATCTACATCCGTGTTTTTACTTGCATCAAAACGAGCCATACACTTTGCAAAACTACCGAATTGCGTTTCGTTATTCCTCACTGGTGAGTCAGTTTCGTTATTACGTTCAATGTTCACACTAATGTTCCCACAAACTTGACTTAACAACGTTTGAAATTGTTCATTTGTGAGTGTTAGTAACGATGGAGGTGTAAAAGAACTGGTGGAAATGACATCAGCATCGTCACTGTTCCTGGGATCACTAGAAACCTTTTTGGGAGCTATTTCACTTTTAACTGTTAAATAGTCACTAGTAACTGTTTGATGGTCACTAGTACGAGTGGAATGTGCACCCGAAGATTGCAAGCCACTGCCCTTTACACATAGCATACACAAGATCACACGATCTCGGCTATCATCGGTGTTTATCGGCGCTGCATAATGGATCTTGTTACAAATTAGTATATTGAAATATTAATCAAAAATACAAGATGACAAGTCTAAATTAATAACTAAAATAAATTAAACTAGGGAAAAACTTCCAAATATACCTGAAACAATTAACAAGCAGAAGGTAAATATAACTAAACTGCCCAAATTTAAGAAAGAAAAGATTACAAATTTAAATAAACCCCTAAAACCAGCCGAAATAGAAATTAAACCCAAAACAATCTGAAATACACCTTTCCAACATAAAAAGACACCGAAAATTTACTAACACAAATTCGAATATTCCAGGTCCCTCTACCTCTCAAACTCCTATGGACTAAGCATGAAAGACATAACGAATAACCCAGGACTACTGACAATAAATCTCGGATCTGTAAAACTCAAAAATTCCACTCACACCTTCGTACATTATTATGACCTACACCCACTATGGACACAATACGAAAATATAAATAAACAATATGAAAACCTTAAACAAATCCTTAAAAATGACAAAACAATCCCTCCCGAATTTGACAATAATAATATATAATTGATTATATTCGAAATTCCATAAACGAAAAAAATTATCATTTAACAAAACACAAAAAACGAGCGAGCTAAATGAGGTTTCATAAACAGCTTAGGAATAATAATTAAATCTATAACAGAAAATTTAGACGTGGACGACGATAAACGTTACACACAAATTTTAAATCATCTAAAAGAAAATCTAAATAATTTAAATCACCAACTCAAACAACATTATTCCGTCAATCAACGAATGATAAAGTATTTTAATAGGTCTGTTGACACAATAAGAGAAAACGAATAATTGTTAAAATTTAAAATTGAAGAACTACTCTACATTGTTGTCGGTGGAACTACAGATAATGATAAACTATTTATAAAAGATATTTTTAATCAATTAAATACATTCCCCAAGATGAAAATGAAAATTCTTTAACATTACACACGTTGTACCTAAGAATTATAAAATTATACGATCTTATCACAGAATTAAATAAAATTTCAAAATTTTATAATAATCAGTTACCAATTAATATAAATTCAGAAAATATTCTGGAATTAGAAAAAATACTTTTCGCAAAGTGTAAATTATTATCTAACAGAATTACGTATTTCATTGAAATTCCGATAAATTACGAAACACAATTTGAGTTAATCTATCTTATTCCAATCCCTACCAAACATTATACTGAATATGTGACTATAGTTCCTAATCAAGGACCCCTAGAAAGGTCCAGCAACTCCCCAATGAAGCTCATTTCTAGCGAAGAAGGAGTTAGGAAACGATGTTCGCACAGAAACTGCTGACTCCCCAAGAATATTATTCCAGGAACATAGAACATCATATGTAGAATCTTGTAAGACGGAAGCCAGTCAGATTCTCAACTCTGTGTGATAAGCACATACAAATGTAAACTGTGAAATAAAAATTCTTTATTCTTACACTTTTGAACTATAATATTTCTGTTTGTTAAAATTTTCAAAATCATTAATTGTAAATCAATTAATTTATAATATATATATATATATATATATATATATATATATATATATATATATATATATATATATATATATATATTGTACCGAATATAAGAAAAAGGATAGTTATCCACTTCCCCGAATAGACGATACACTAGACACGTTGGTTGGATCAAAAATATTCTCTACGTTGGACCTAAAAAGTGGATACTGGCAAGTTGACTTGAAACCGAAAGACCGTGAAAAGACAGCTTTTACCATCGGAATCGGACTTTGACAATTCACAGTTATGCCATTTGGACTCTGAAATGCTCCTCCAACATTTGAACGACTTATGGAAACCATATTAGCTAGGCTGTCATGGAAAAACTGTTAGGTGTACCTCGATAATACTATTGTGATTGGAAAAACGTTCGAGAATCATATGAAGAATTTAGAAGAAGTTTTTTAAAGATTGAAATAGGCAAACTCTAGCTCAGCCCGAATAAGTGTCATCTGTTCTAGGAGAAAGTGCATTATCTCGGGCTGGTGGTTTCTGGTACGGGAATTGCAGTGGATGAAGAGCAAATAACATCTGTAAAGGACTGGCCAGTACCAAAGGACAAACATGAATTAAGAAATTTTCTTGGTGCCCCTACTATCGGCGATACGTAGAAAGATTTGCCAATATTCCCAACCACTGACACGCTTACTAAAGAAGGTTTGGCAAAAGGACTGTCAAACAGTATTTGAACATTTGAAGCATTCTTTGATAACCGTGTCAGTCTTAAGTTATACTCTTACGGAAGGGAGATTCATTCTGGTTACCGATGCCAGCAATGTTGGGATTGGCGGCGTCCTTTCTCAAGTAGAAAATGGCCGTGAATCGGTTATTGCCTACTTTAGTAAAATATTGTCCAATCCGGAAAGGAACTATTGCGTCACCAGAAGAGAGCTATTTGCAGTTGTGAAGTCCGCTGAGCATTTTTACAAATATTTATACGGCAGGAAATTCCTGATAACAATTGATCATGCTGCCTTGAAATGGATATTACAATTCAAGAATCCAGAAGGTCAGGTAGCCAAATGGATGATATTATCATTGAACATCGAGTGGGAACTAGCCATCTTAACGCTGACGCGTTGTCCAGGAGACAGTGTTCCGAAGAATGCAAGCATTGTTGCCGAGTAGAAGAAAATCAAGCTGCTGCGTTAAGAACAACAGAAGTCGATGATAAATGGAAACCGGAAGAATTGCGTATAGAACAGGAAAACAATTAGGATTTAAAAATTATAATGAAGAAAACCGGGGACAAACCGATTTGGCAAGATGTTGCACCATATTCCCAAAATGTAAAATCATACTGGGCGCAATGGGACTCCTTAGTAATTGAAGAGGGTTTCTTGAAACGTGTCTTGGAGAATGCAGAAGGTACTGAGCAGAGAACTCAGTTAATAATCCCTAGAAACCGGATATTGAAAGGGATCCACAACGGATCCGCTGGAGGACACGTAGGAGTTCTGAGAAATTGGGAGAACGATTTTACTGGCTAAATTACAAAGTAGATAGTAAAGAGTGGTGCAAAAAATGCGTAGTCTGTGCTGCAAGTAATGGGCCGCATAGGAAACGAAGAGCACCAATTCCTCAGTACAACGTAGGAAGCCCATTTGAACGCATTGCAATCGACGTGGCTGGACCATTCCCAGAAACTGATGATAGCAACCAGTTTATAATAGTCGTCATGGACTAATTCAGCAATTGGGTTGAAGCTTACCCTCTCTCCAACCAGGAAACAATCACCGTCGGTGAAGTATTGGTGAAGCAATGTATATGTCGATTTGGAATACCGCGCAAAATACACTCCAATCAGGGAAGAAACTTCGAGTCTCTTCTGTTTCAAGACATCTGCAAATTATTGGGTATTCATAAGACAAGAACAACTGCATTACGTCCGCAGTTGGACGGTATGGTTGAACGAATGAATAGAACGATCAACAGATATCTGTCAAAAGTTGTTTCTAACCACTAAAGAGATTGGGATCATCATTTTCATATGTTTTTGATGGTTTCATCTGTGCACGAGAAAACAGGACAAACAACCGCAAATATCGTATTCGGACGTTAGTTGCGGTTACCGTGCGATTTGAAATTTGGTTGTAAACCCGGAGAAGATCTAGCTGGGGAAGATTACGTCACTGATTTACGAAGAATAATGAACGACATTCACGAGCAAGTTCGTTCGAACATTCAAACTTCAAGCGACAGAATGAAAGATCATTATGACATCTGAGCAGAAAATGGAGGATATGAACCAAAAGAGTCATATAATCCACAGAAGCATCGTGGTCTGTCACCGAAGTTACAAACATGCTGAGAGGGGCCCTATGAAGTGATGAAGTGGATAAACGACGTTATCTACCGTAATAGGAAAATACCGACTGGGAAGCCGAGGGTAGTCCACTTTAATCGACTGAGGTTGAATGTGAGGTTAAGATGGATCCGAGAATCACTTAGAGTTTGGTATCTTAGGTATCCTTATGTGTTGGTGGTGAATGAATAAATAAAAGTATTTATTCCATATAATCATGTATTTGAAAGTTTCGACCCCACACACGAGTTATCATCAGCTATGAAAAATTTTAAACATAAAAGTTACAAATTAAAATCATGAACAATTCAAAATTCAAAGTAACTCACCAAACTTAAAGTAAAATCGTAAGCCCAACGTGTATTTAATGTAATATGAGTAATAACTTATTATAATACAAGCCAACAACAAAACAAGCCAACACATAACAGAAGAACATCTCCACATGGAGATTAGTACAGTTCTGACGCAAAAACAAAACGGAAATCCTCTTACACAGATCAAAATGGCGACCAGAACCAACATAAAAACTTTCAAAATTCTAAAACTAAAGGTTTTAAAAGTGAAGAAAACGAAATATAATTGTAAGAAAAAAGAATAAATAGTAGTAAAAAGATAAAAGATGAATTATTTTAATCTATCTGAGGAATTGTTCATATATTGTAAGTCATTCTTGTAATCTGTTTGTGAGTTAATATTTCTTTATATCTAAATGTATGTGCAAAGTTTTTTTTAGTAATCTATTATTGTAATTAGATTCAAAATCGAGAATATCAACATCAGTGAATTTAAATTTATGTCCAGTCTCAACTGTGTTCCTGGTAAGCGCACTATGTTCTAGATTAAGTCTTTTGCAATTATAATCATGTCGATAAACTCATTTTTGTAGTAGTTGAATAGTTTCACCCTTTTTGATGGAAATAACCATGAAGCTAATTAAGTTCATGCAGCGTTCAAGAACATGAACCCGAATTAATATTTGAAGACTTCTTGGAGAAATATTCCACTGGTTTTAAAGCACGGTATGGTGTGACAAAAGAAAAACGTCGAGATCTATTTATGGTACCTTTGGAGTATTCCATTGCCCAGTGTGTAGCAGAAGACTTAAACATGTCCCGAGGAATTGCTACAGTTTCCAAGAAGAAATTTGGACGGCTACAAGGACTGGCCAACCAACGTCCATCCGTACGGTACCTTTACTACTTAGTCATCAAGTTTTATGGAGGGAGTAGTGTAACCAGCCGAGAACATTCTAGAATCTTCTCGAGAACAAGAGCGTTGCGTCGCAGCGAGGCCGGCTAGATGCATAGAGCGCACTTGATAATCTGGACGTGCGGTTGGGGGGGATTCTGGGACATTCTGGAAAGATCGAGATGTCGGACTGGAGTATAAAAGCGGACGCGGACACCCCAAGTGAGTTAGTTGACAGTTGATGTCGGACGCGTTTACATAAATATCGTTATATAAATAATAGTTCTAGTGAAGGTGATATAAATAATATTAGCCTCTGTATATTTTTAATTAGTGTTTAAGTTTTGTACTAATGACAATTAGTTTTAAATAAGTTTCTTTTATTTCTCTTTCATTAAATAAATACTTTTATTTTCGTTTTACATAAATAGTTGCGAGTTACTTTTGTGCATAAAACATACATTCTTCCAGAAAAGATGAAAAACATTACTATATATATATATATATATATATATATATATATATATATATATATATATATATATATATATATATATATATATATATATATATATACTGGACGCAAAGATATAAGAACATGACTTTTAGACGCCCCTCACAGCATGTTACAGTGTTCAATAATAATATAATAACATGGATAAAAATAGAATAACAATAATAAGAGCATGAAATAGAATTTTATTAACTTTGTGACAAATCTACTTCATGCACCCCTTTGTTAACTGTAGCCAGACTCCCCGCTGGGGCCGGTAAACCACACCTATTAAGAAGTCAACTCGATTCCTTATATCTTTGCGTCCACTATATATATATATATATATATATATATATATATATATATATATATATATATATATATATATATATATATTTTGAGGTTATGTAGGATCCAAGATGTATTCAAAATGTAAAGGAAGGCCTTCAAAATCCAGTATTGGTAAATAATACAAAGACAATAATTGAACTATGTATTCATAATTATAAAACGTGGACGTTTCGGTCGTGGAACAAGACCATTTTCAACACTACAAACAACATAAAATTTACATTTGAACAAATGCGTCACAAAAATTTAAAAAACATAAAACTAAACCAAACCAACTCACCAATTGTGAAAGACGTCAATTCTTAAAATTTTGAACTAAATAAATAGGCCAAAAATAAGCCAGAAAAACGTAATTTGTTCATAATAATATAAAACAAAAAGTTTTAACGAAGTAGCCCAACTGGAAGTTGGAGCAATTCTGACGAGCAAAACCTTAAACATCTGTGAACTGTCAAAACCTCAACATACAAAAAACCCTAACTCTAATCGGACCAAAAAACTATTTGAACCTTTCAATAAAATTATTTATATATTTCATATTATTTTTAAAATCAGTTTGTGAATTAACATTTTTTGACGTATCCAGATTAATGTAAAACGTTTCTTTTAATAATCTATTGTAATAGTTAGGTTCGGAATCTAAGATGTTTACTTCGTTAAAATTAAATCTGTGTCCTTTCTCTATAGAGTGCCTTGTTAGTGCACTGTGGTCAGGATTCAAACGTCGACAATGATAATTATGCTGGTAACATCGATTTTTTAAAGGTTGGGTGGTTTCACCAATATATGACTTCCCACATTCACCACAATCAATCTTATAGATGACATTTCTAAGATTTAGCACCGGAATTTTGTCTTTTAGATTTGAGAAAAGATCCTTAGTCGTAGATACAGCACTACTTGCAATTTTAATATTTGAATCTTTTAGTATTTTATGCAAGTAAGTATTTAATTCAAATTCGTATGGTATTTTCGCATAAATTATATTACTATTTACACTACTATTTACTTGATGCTGGTTGCAACTGATATTATTCTGTCTTTCTATTAATTTATTGATTCTAATTTTAAAATATTTATTTATAAATTGTAATGGATAACCATTTCTGTGCAATAGTTCGAAAATAATGGTAAAATTTTTATGGTGAAAGTGTCTGTGTGAGAGTAGAAAAGCTCTGTCTAACAAGGAATTAATTACACTAACTTTGTATTTTTGACTTGTGTACGAATGAAAATTCAGGTATCTACCACTAGCGGTGTCTTTTCTGTACCAATCAGTAACCAAAGCATTCTGATACTTAATTAGAGTTATATCAAGATAATTGATCTTGTTTTCTACTTCTTTTTCTATGGTGAAACTTATTCTTGGATGGAAGTCATTGAATTTGGAAAAAATAAGATCAACTTTATCAACTGGTGCAATAATCAGACAATCATCAACATAGCGCTTGTAAAAAACTATCTCGAACGTTATATCAGGAATAATCTGCTTTTCAAGTTTCTGTAAGATTAAATCTGCTAAACTACTAGAAATGGAAGACCCCATCGGGGAACCGTCTATTTGCTTATAAATGATATTATTATGACTGAATACAGAATTCAAGAAACACAGTTTAATACCTTCTATAAAGGTGCATTTGTCTAAGTCAGTGAATAGTTCGATTTCGTCCCAACGTTCTTCAATGCATTCAATAACTAAATCTTGCGGAATGCTAGGGTATAGAGCTACCACATCCAAACTGAAAATGGTATGATTTTGTTGAATTTCAATCTTAGAAATGTCATCTACAAGTTCAAAGGAATTTTTGACAACATAATCTGATTCGGAAGTGACTTTACTTATAACTTGGTTCAAATATTTAGATAATTTGTATGTTGGGGTGTCGATAGTTGATGTGATCTGCCTGAGAGGAATTCCAGCTTTGTGAATTTTTGGATTCATGTACATTCTGCCAATGTTCGGATGTTGAACGATCAATTCAGGTTTTTTTATTTTCTTTAAAAAACATTTACAAACAGTGTCCAACTTATTAATCGGATTTTTGTTTAATTTTATGTACGTATTGTTATCATTAAGTATCTCAGCTGCTTTAGTATCATATTCAGAGCGCAACATAATAACCGTCTTCGCCCCTTTATCAGCTTTGGTGATTATTATATCATTGTTATGTGTTTTCCTAAAAATGCACGCCTTTCTATAACACTTTATTAACTCTAATTCTGAAAATGTTGATTTTTGATTTTTCATGAATCTAAATTTGGAATCTAGGAATTTTGAAATTTTAGTTTTTATACTGTTTTTGTCTATTATATTACTATTGTCAATAGCTAAAGTTAAATTAACGTATGTCTCTAGAATTAATTTTTTTAATAATAATAATGTTGTCAAAAATTCCTTTGAACTTGTAGATGACATTTCTAAGATTGAAATTCAACAAAATCATACCATTTTCAGTTTGGATGTGGTAGCTCTATACCCTAGCATTCCGCAAGATTTAGTTATTGAATGCATTGAAGAACGTTGGGACGAAATCGAACTATTCACTGACTTAGACAAATGCACCTTTATAGAAGGTATTAAACTGTGTTTCTTGAATTCTGTATTCAGTCATAATAATATCATTTATAAGCAAATAGACGGTTCCCCGATGGGGTCTTCCATTTCTAGTAGTTTAGCAGATTTAATCTTACAGAAACTTGAAAAGCAGATTATTCCTGATATAACGTTCGAGATAGTTTTTTACAAGCGCTATGTTGATGATTGTCTGATTATTGCACCAGTTGATAAAGTTGATCTTATTTTTTCCAAATTCAATGACTTCCATCCAAGAATAAGTTTCACCATAGAAAAAGAAGTAGAAAACAAGATCAATTATCTTGATATAACTCTAATTAAGTATCAGAATGCTTTGGTTACTGATTGGTACAGAAAAGACACCGCTAGTGGTAGATACCTGAATTTTCATTCGTACACAAGTCAAAAATACAAAGTTAGTGTAATTAATTCCTTGTTAGACAGAGCTTTTCTACTCTCACACAGACACTTTCACCATAAAAATTTTACCATTATTTTCGAACTATTGCACAGAAATGGTTATCCATTACAATTTATAAATAAATATTTTAAAATTAGAATCAATAAATTAATAGAAAGACAGAATAATATCAGTTGCAACCAGCATCAAGTAAATAGTAGTGTAAATAGTAATATAATTTATGCGAAAATACCATACGAATTTGAATTAAATACTTACTTGCATAAAATACTAAAAGATTCAAATATTAAAATTGCAAGTAGTGCTGTATCTACGACTAAGGATCTTTTCTCAAATCTAAAAGACAAAATTCCGGTGCTAAATCTTAGAAATGTCATCTATAAGATTGATTGTGGTGAATGTGGGAAGTCATATATTGGTGAAACCACCCAACCTTTAAAAAATCGATGTTACCAGCATAATTATCATTGTCGACGTTTGAATCCTGACCACAGTGCACTAACAAGGCACTCTATAGAGAAAGGACACAGATTTAATTTTAACGAAGTAAACATCTTAGATTCCGAACCTAACTATTACAATAGATTATTAAAAGAAACGTTTTACATTAATCTGGATACGTCAAAAAATGTTAATTCACAAACTGATTTTAAAAATAATATGAAATATATAAATAATTTTATTGAAAGGTTCAAATAGTTTTTTGGTCCGATTAGAGTTAGGGTTTTTTGTATGTTGAGGTTTTGACAGTTCACAGATGTTTAAGGTTTTGCTCGTCAGAATTGCTCCAACTTCCAGTTGGGCTACTTCGTTAAAACTTTTTGTTTTATATTATTATGAACAAATTACGTTTTTCTGGCTTATTTTTGGCCTATTTATTTAGTTCAAAATTTTAAGAATTGACGTCTTTCACAATTGGTGAGTTGGTTTGGTTTAGTTTTATGTTTTTTAAATTTTTGTGACGCATTTGTTCAAATGTAAATTTTATGTTGTTTGTAGTGTTGAAAATGGTCTTGTTCCACGACCGAAACGTCCACGTTTTATAATTATGAATACATAGTTCAATTATTGTCTTTGTATTATTTACCAATACTGGATTTTGAAGGCCTTCCTTTACATTTTGTATATATATATATATATATATATATATATATATATATATATATATATATATATATATATATATATATATATATATATATATATATATATATATATATATATATATATATATATATATATATATATATATATATATATGGGGTAATGGCTCAGTGATATCAAGTCAACCTGTGGATCCTAAGAACCCTGGATCCGAGATCTGCTTTGTCAGAGTGTCATACCCAGTAATGGGTATATGGTGTGATGATATATTTTATTTATTTTATTTATTTATATACATATATATATATATGTAATTTTATTTTGATAGCGTAATTTAACAAAATTAATAAAAATAAATTCTAATTTGCCTTCAGTTTTATTGCTACTGATTTTATTTTAAATATTTTAATTTATTAAACAGTTCTTGGCGATGTAAACCATTCGACGTTCATACCTGCGAAATACTTTGATATTTGTCTTATGACTCTATAAGATATGTTCTGCGTTCTCATTTAGGCCCTATGATTGACAACCGTATGCCAGAATTGATAATAAACATGTATCAACTACTTTATTCTTTATTTTGGTGGGTAACTTCTTTATCTTTCAGATTATAAATTGACCAGAACTTTCTCCAGCTGTTGGTTATTCTTCTATCTACTTCTTTTGCGGTTTTGTTTTTCGTGGAGATTATTTGTCCTAAGTAAATAATATCTTCGACATATTCTAAACATATTGTTAGCTAGTGTTACTATTAATCTTTCGCTATTTGTCATTTTTCTTACTTCGTCTAATGATTGCAACATTTCTTGGAATTCGATACTTGAATTTGCAAGTAATACTACGTCATTTTCTATATAGATTGAGATGCCTGTGGTTTCCCATTATAGTTAACGGAATATTTGTTCGAGAACACATTTAAATAAGTCGGGAGATAGTGAGTTCTTCTGCCTTACTCCTTTTCTAATTTTGAATGTTTTTTCCGGTTTTTTCTAATTTAATTTTTGTATTTTACATCATCTGGCGTATTAGTTTGACGAAATTCTGATTTATTTCTAGTCCCAATAGTGCTTTTATAAAAACTCCATATTTTACTGAATCGAAGGGTTTTGTGTAGTTTATGAAAGCTATATATATATATTATCTTGTTGTATTCTAGGAATTTTTAATAATTTGATTTATTGTGTGAAGATGGTCTATTGTTGAATACCCTTTACGGAAGCCTGCTTGTATCACTGGTTGGTTTTGATCTATTGTACTTCCAATCTTCTCTTAATTGTTTTCGAAAATATTTTGTAGAGTATGGATAGGGGGCTTATTGGGCGTTAGTTATTTAAGTTGTCCTTGCTGCTCTTTTGTGTAGGATAGTGATCGTTGAAATACATCACTGGTGCGGAATTGTGTTTGTTTGTATAATTATTGCTTATTAATATGGTTAGTGGCTTAATTAATATTTCACTCGCTTCTTTTATTATTTTCGTTGTTATTTTATCTTCGCCCGGAGCTTTTTTTGTTTTTAGATCTCTTATAGAAGCTTTTACTTCGCTTTGCAGGATTTCCGGTATTATATTGTTTTCAGTTTCTTGTTCTTCTAGATTTATTGTCTCTGTGTTTGGTGTGTGACTTGAGCATAGATTTTCTTATAATTGTGTTGAGTGTAGTTTTTGATACCTTGGTAAGTTTGGTAATCCATGTTTTTTTCTGTGAATTCTGTTTCTTGTGCAGTGCTTCTCTGTACTTTTTTTCAAGTATTCTCGTTTTTTAATGATTTTTTAAGTTTTTTCTGATAGTTTACTTTTATTTTGAGTTTTATCTTGTTTGTTGCTTTTTACTGTATTTATTAGTGGCTGTTCGATGAAATTGTATATTTCTTGTACTCTCTAATTCTTGTTAGTCTTCTTTTCTTAATTTAGTTGCTAAATTACTAATAAAGCCTTGTACATTTAGATTTTTTGTTTGTTTTGGTTATGTAGTCTTTTCTGAATTTTCTTATATCTATTTGGATGTTGCATCTCACCATCTTATTATCTGAATTTGTAACAAGAGCCCATTATACAGAGCCGGAAAGCACCGATGATAGCCGAGAGCGTGTGATCTTGTGATGTGCTATGTGTGTAAAGGTCAGTTGTGTGCGAGTCGTGTGCAGAGTAGTATGCGAGCTTCAGACTTGATCAGTTCTGTTATGTTATTTTGCTTTGTTAAACTAATTAAGTTTGTTTATTTTATCATATATGCAACTTCTGTCCTTTATTTAACCACTTCACAGTGTAAATGTAAAGAACAACATATCGACTTGTAATTCGAACTCAATAAAATAACTTTGTAATATAACTTCCGTTACAAAAGTGGCGTCCCAACGTGAAGCCGAGTGTTGTGAAAGTGCATAGTGAACATTGTGAAGGTAATAGACGAAGAGTGAAAGAACAGAGTAAATTTAAGAACTTGAAAAGTTTTGATAAACATACTGCTTTTCGTGTGTGGCCTTGGGAAGCCCCGCGCACGCGCCGCGTTCGTTCTCTGTTTAAGCGTGTCTGGACTAGTCTGTCGCTCGCAGAATTGACGGTTATTTACGCCGCACATTCCACTCGTACCAGTGACCATCAGTTACTAGTGACTATTTAACAGTTAAAAGTGAAATGACTCCCAAAAAGGTTTCTAGTGCTCCGAGGAACAGTGACGATGCTAATGTCATTTCCACCAGTACTTCTACACCTCCATCGTTAGTAACACTTACAAATGAACAGTTTCAAACGTTGTTAAGTCAAGTTTGTGGGAACAGTAGTACGGACATTGAACGTAATAACGAAAGTGATCCACCAGTGAGGAATAACGAAACACAATTCGGTAGTTTTGCAAAGTGTACAGCTCGTTTTGATGCAAGTAAAAACGCGGATGTAGATGCTTTCATAGAAACGTACAAAGACTGTGAAAATGTTTCGGGCGAGAATGCACTGAGCGGTTTGTCAATGCTCGTAGAAGGAATAGCTGCAACCTGGTGGTAAGGTATTAAGGAATCTATTAAAGATTGGAACACTGGTATTAAACTGTTGAAAGGAGTTTATTCTCTTAAGCTTCCAACTCATTTAATTTATCGCGAAATATTCAGCAGAGAGCAAGAAGAAAATGAAAATACAGAACATTTTATTTGCAGAATCAGAGCTTTATTTTCTCAATTAGAATATTCATTATCTGAAAAAGCTCAATTAGATATGACGTATGATCTATTACGTTTACCCCGAAGTGATGTTACCTCTTTTCAAAAATTACTTCAACGTTCTCGGAAAATTGATCAGTCATTACGTGAGGAAGAATGCTTGACTTCAAATGAAGCAAATAAAAATAGTGAGATTTCGGTTTCTTCAGAGTTTAAAAAATTACGAAAATGTTCTTATTGTAAAACATTTGGGCATACGAGAGACGAATGCCGCAAACTTAAAAAGAAGGATGAAAGGGAAAAGAAAACATCATCTCCTTCGATTGTAAAAGAAGAAACATCGACAATTAAAAAACCTGACACTATAAATTGTTATGGTTGTGGGAAACCTGGGTACATAAAAAGCAATTGTCCTAACTGTAGAAAGGAAACGGTAAAACCTGTAACCACAGATGCAGTTGAATTCAATGCGATGCACACATTAACTCCAGCTTCTCGACCAGAGCTACATATTACGATAGGCGGTTCAAAAGGAATTGCTTATGTAAATGGCGGTGGTAATTTTCCAAAGATTCCGGCATCCATTATTCCTTTAATATCGATGTTCAAAACCAGACATACTCAAGTATCATGAACGTTATCGACGACATATGAAGAGATATTCAAAGAAAGTTCGTATCCAACGCATTGTGTAGAACACGTAATCAACACTGGAGATTCTCCACCAATTTTAGAAAAGGAACTCGACAAAATGTTGGAAGCAGATATAATTGAAGAAAGCGAATCACCTTGGACTGCACCTTTAGTGCTAGTACCAAAGAATAATGCGTGTATGCGTAGATTACCGACGTTTGAACAGTGTAACCGTCAGTGACTCGTATCCGTTACCGCGTATAGACGATGTATTGCACTTAGCAAAACAAACGTCATACATGTCGACACTAGTGGTTATTGGCAAGTTGCTGTACGGGAGTGCGATAGAGACAAAACAGCTTTTGTGTCACCATTCGGAACATTTCGATTCAAACGTATGCCTTTCGGTTTGCGCAATGCACCCGCGACATTTCAGCGACTCATCCATAGGGTACGTGCCGGAATACCAGACGTAAATATATTTGGTTATTTGGATGATTTGATCCTTGTATCAGAAACGTTTGAACAACATTTGAAAGACTTAGAAACTGTAATACAAAGACTAAATACTTTTGGTTTACGTCTCAACCGTGATAAATGTACTTTCGTGCGGTCTAGTGTTAAATACCTCGGACATATAATTACCAGTTCGGGAATCCAAACCGATCCCGCCAAGGTGAGCGCTATACGAGAAATGGTTCCACCCTGCAACTTAAAACACCTGTTGTCTTTCTTACAAAGTTGCTCATGGTATCGTCGTTTCATCCCTAATTTTGCTGAGGTAGCCCGACCATTGACTGACTTGACGAAAAAGAAAGCAGTTTGGAAATGGACAGATAAGCAACAAGAAGCCTATAATAAACTAAAAGAACTCCTTACTTCGTCCCCGGTCCTACGGCAAGCAGATCAAAACTTACCCTGCATTCTAAAGACCGATGCGAGTAATTATGCAATTGGAGCATGTTTACTGCAGGGGGAGGGAGCTGAAGAACGACCTGTCGAGTATGCCAGTCGACTTCTAAAAGATGCTGAACGAAACTATACAACGACGGAAAAGGAAGTCTTAGCTGTCGTTTGGGCAGTTGAAAAATTCCGTGGATACTTAGAAGGATGTACATATGTAGTTTATACCGATCATCAAGCATTGCGATGGTTGATGACTTTGAAAACACCTACCGGCCGTCTCGCCAGACGGGCCTTAATGCTCCAATCTTATGAATTAGAAATTAAATATATTCCCGCAAAAACAAACGTCATTGCTGACACTTTGTCACGACCAGCATGTACAAGCGAGAACAGGAAAGCTTGTTCAATATGTACAGTAAGTGTAACTGTACCGACATTTGATGTATGCGCGTACCGTAAAGAACTATTGGCTGATCCTAAACTTTAAGAGATAATACAAGCTTTAGAAAATTCAGCAGATGAAGTCAATTACGCAAGGTGGACCGAAAGAGGTTACCAAATGCATAATGGATTATTGTACAGATATAATCCAGATGTCAGTGAAGAAAATGCACAACTTGTAGTCCCTTTAACCAAAACAGCAGAAGTATTTAATAAATATCATGATGACTGTATTTCTGGACATGGTGGTTACGAAAATACTTACCAACGTATCTCCAAGCGATATTATTGGGCACAAATGATAAGTGAAATTCGCGATTACGTGAAGAAATGTATTGCTTGTCAACGTTATAAAGTCCTAAACACAAAACCTCCAGGTCTCTTACAGACTCCTGTACTCCAAGAGACTCTTTCCATCGACCTTTTTGGACCTCTACCCGAGACCAAGAAAGAAGAAAAGTAGATTTTTATGATCTACGAACGCCAGATGAAGTCCAACATGATCTTCGATCTGTCATACAAAATGAATTATTCGTTGAGGGAATAACTCCTTACCCGTTGAAAATAGCTGAAGTATTACATCAGATCAGAGAGAAGTATGAGAAAACACAGGACAAAAGGAAGCGAGACGCAGATTCGTATTGCCGACCTCTTCCAACCTATAATCCAGGCGATAAGGTGCTAATAACAGTTCTTGCACTCAGTAATAAGAAAAAAACGTTTACATCAAAATTCGTCCCAAGAAGAGATGGACCGTATGTCGTCCTGAGCTGAAAATCACCAACGACATATGCGATTGGTGACCCCCAGAAACCAGACGTATCTCTAAGCGATATTATTGGCCAAAAATGATAAGTAACATTCGAGATTACGTGAAGAAATGTATCGCTTGTCAACGGTATAAAGTCCTAAACACAAAACCTCCAGGTCTCTTACAGACTCCTTTACTCCAACAGAGATTTGAGACTCTTTCCATCGACCTTTTTGGACCTCTACCCGAGAACGATAAAGGAGAAAAGTAGATTTTTATAGTCCAAGACGTCGCTACTAAGTGGCTAGAATTATTCCAAATGGTAGAAGCGACTGCAACAGAAGTAGTATTCTTTTGGTTTGGTATGCCGAGGAAATTAATTAGTGATAATGGTACCCAATTTGTTAGTTCTATAATGCAACATGTTTTACATTGTTTGGGAGTAAAGCTAAGCTTAATACCAGTATACCATCCTGAAGCGAATCCCGTTTAACGGAAAAACCGTTAACTAAAGATAGAGTTATCGATGTTAGTTGGTAACGAACATGCGAGTTGGTCAAAATATCTGCCGTCTATACGATTTGCATTAAATACTGCTCCATGTCAAAGCACATGACGAAATGCAGCTCTTTTGACTTTTGGTAATGATCTACGAACGCCAGATGACGTCCAACATGATCTTCAATCTGTCATACAAAATGAATTATTCGTTGAAGGACTAACTCCTTATCTGTTGAAAACAGCTGAAGTATTACATCAAATCAGAGAGAAGTATGAGAAAACACAGGACAAAAGGAAGAGAGACGCAGAATGGTATCGCCGAGCTGCTCCAACCTATGATCCAGGCGATAAGGTGCTAATAAAAGTTCATGCACTCAGTACATACATACGTACATACATATCTTCACGCTATATCCCATCAAATGGGGTAGCACGAACCCTAAAATCACTCATAAAACACGTAACATAATCAAATAATCAGCCCCCGTCAAACACTATCATTCACACTCGAAATTATTCGTTCACCCTCAATCACATCCATCCAATCACTCCTATTCACTTATTATTTATCTTCTTTCTTCAACGTACATAACACATGCATAAAACATTTCAAATTATCCACGCTTACTTCTAACAACGAATCTAATAACGAATCTAACATCGAATCTACAAAGATTAGAAAAGATAAAAGTGATAGCCTGCAATTGTATATGAAAGAAAAGACAACACAATGCAATAACTGAAAATGAAATGCGCTTGTTTTTGGAAGTGAATTCCACACAATTGCAGTTAAACACTCTACGTAAGAATTTAAAAGAAATTAAAAGATAAGAAAGGAAGGGAGTGTCGCTCTACGCTTGTTTTTGAAAGTAAATTCCACACAATTGCAGTTAAACATTCAATGTAAGATCAGAAAACGAATAAAAAAGATCAGAAACGAAGGGAGTGTCGTCTCTGCCCTTGTTTTTGAAAGTAAATTTCACACAATTGCAGATAAACACTCTAATGAAATTACTAAACAACAAAACTAAAATCAAAATTCCTGCACTTCTTAAATCATCAGATTCATTCCGCAATTAATCTTCGCCAAACGTTCCTATCTTGACACACCACTTTAGCTTCATCCACATTCATAATTCCTTTCATACAAGCACGTTTGTTTCTCGTACTCGGAAACTTTCGTTCACGCAACAATCCTTCAATCATATTCATCCATTTGTTCATAGGTCGCCCACGCAATCGTTCACCCTCAATTTCACCAACATATACCTGTTTCACCAATCTCTCGTTCGACATACGTTCTACATGCCCAAACCATCTCAACTGACTTATACCTACTTTTTTAACTACATTCTTCTCAATTTCACACTCATCATACACCAATGTATTCCGGACACGATCTCTTCTAGTATAACCACACACACCCCGCAAATACCCATTTCCACAGCAGTTATACGACGTTCCTGTTTCTTCATCCACACCCAACATTAACTACCATACATCAATGAAGGCACTAAAACACCATTATACACACTCAATCGAGCATCTCTGGATACACTCACATTTCGAGCAAAGGTTCCCAGAGCACCCAATACCTTATAACCCGCAGATACTCTTCTTTCAATCTCACAATCAATACGTCCATCCCTTGAAAACACACTACCCAAATATAAAAACTCATTCACTTGACCCAATTTCACTCCATTCACCGAAACATTGCAGTCGGTCACCAAATCACTTCTCAAACACTAACACTTTACATTTATCAACATTTAATAACAGATTTAAACCTTTTCCTACTTCATTTATACTTAGAATCATTCTTCTCAATTGCTCTTCAGATTCACCCATAACAACAACATCATCCGCATAAGCTAACGAAGGCACTACACTACCACCAATATGTACACCATCCACCCCATTCAACGCCGTTCGTAACAACACATCCATATACAAATTAAACAGCCACGGAGACATCCCACAACCTTGTTTCACACCAACATCTATACAAAACCAATCACTCAATCTACCATCAACTCTCACCGCAGCCTCGCTACCTTCATACAACGCACGAATTGCCCCCAACAAATTCCCGTTTATACCGTACTGTAGAAGTACATCCCACAAAGTCTCTCGATGAACACTATCATATGCTTTTTTAAGATCGAGAAAGCCACAGAACACCTTTTTGTTCTTAGCAAGTGACTTCTCAACAATCATACGAAGAGAAAATAATTGATCCACACACCCTCTCTCAGCAAACTTATCGCACGGAAATTAGTACATTCACTCGAACTACCTTTGCCTTTAAATAAAGGACAAATGACAACACGTTTCCAATCATCAGGAGCCACACACCGTTTTAAACAAAATCTAAACAAATAAACTAACCAGTCAAATAACCTCTCACCTCCGTATTTCAATATCTCATTCGATATACCATCCAAGCCAGGAGCCTTACCATTCTTCAGACGCATCAATGCAAAACTAACATCACTCTCATCTATATCCCATTCATCACCACAACATTTTCTCTAACATTTTCACTACTACCATTCCCTCCATTTATGCTACCATATAAAGCCCTAAAATACTCACACCATCTATTCCTAAAATCTGACTCATTCCACAATAACTCACCATCAGCACTTTTAATCGCTTTCACTTCCCTTAAATTACCACCTCTCAATCTCTTCACACTCAACCAAAACATTCTTTTATTCATACTAAAATCATTTGTCAATCTTTCACTCATCAAGTCATCAAAACGTGCCTTACTTTCTCTCACAATTCTCTTAACACATTTATTTAACCTCTTGTATTCTAGTAAGCATTCATCTCGTAAACTTCCAGGAACATCTTTCACATTTAGAAAACGCAAATATGCTCTCTTTTTCTCCTCAATCGCTTCTTTTACTTCATCATTCCACCATGTATTCGTTGGACAAGAGCCTAATCTACATTCACCACAAACTTCTTTTGCACAATTAAGAACTGTATCCTTAAATTTCATCCAAACATCATTTATGCTGCATTCAAAATGAAGCTCACATACCGGCAAAGATTCATTAATTTTCTCAACAAACCTATCTCTAACATCCTCATTCTGCAGTAAACTGGATTTCACACGAAACATTTTTTCGGTACTTTTCACCCTCATCCGCCAACATTTATCCAGACGTATACGCGGTACCACCAAATAATGATCATTCGTACCCAATTCAGCACCACGCTTCACACGCGTATCTACAACTAAACTTCTCAATCGTTCATCGTACAAAATAAAATCAATTACACTTCGTATATTCTCACGCATATTCTCCCATGTATACAAATGAGCTAATTTATGTTTAAAAACAGAATTGGAAAGAAAGAGATTACGCTCCAAACAGAAAGATACTATTTTCCAACCGTTTTCATTCTCTCTCACATCACCAAACTTACCCAAAACATTTCCAGGCATGCTTCTCTTTACTCCCACCCAACCATTTAAATCACCACATACGATAACTTTCTTACCTGGATCACACAAATCAATTACACTATCTAACAAATTCCAAAATCGATCTTTTTCGAGATCATTTTCAGATTCAGTTGGGCCATAAACTGACACAACGAAGATTCTATGAAAGCCTACCTTTAATCTCAGCCAAAGAATTCTAGATGAAATACAATCATAATCCCTTACAAACGGTTTCATTCTTTCACTAACAAGCACACCTACTCCATGCTTTTCACGTTCATTCTCAGCTACATCCGACCACAAGCAAAACATTCCATCCACCTCTTCCTCACTACAGCCTTGCCTCTTAGTCTCACTTACACACAAAACATCTACATTATACACACGCTTCACATTCATCAATTCATTTTCTTTACCAGTTATACCACGAAAATTCCACGTACCAAACTTACATTCATCAAATTTTTCCCATTTATTCCTCATTTAAACAAAAGAAAACAAAAGATAATAAAAGAAGGGTTCTCTCGGTAATAGAGTAGAAGTAATAACTCAGTAATAAGAAAAAAACGTTTACGTCAAAATTCGTCCCGAGAAGAGATGGGCCGTATGCCGTTCTGAGCCGAAGATCACCAACGACGTATGCGATTGGTGACCCCCAGAAACCAGACGAGATCTTAGGCGTATACCATACCAGAGATCTTACCCCATTTATGGAGGAAACCGCTGAGGAAGTACCTCCGATTTTACCAAAAAGGCGACGTGGTCGACCAGCCAAGAAAAAATTAAGTCTCTTGTTTGTTTGTTTTGTTAAATCAGTCGTCTGTGACAACATCGATTTAAAGGGGGAGTGTGTAACTAGAGCCCATTATACAGAGCCGGAAAGCACCGATGATAGCCGAGAGCGTGTGATCTTGTGATGTGCTATGTGTGTAACGGTCATTTGTGTGCGAGTCGTGTGCAGAGTAGTATGCGATCTTCGGACGTGATCAGGGGTGGGATTCCATAACTCGGTTGCTATCATTTGAACTTGTTATGATATCAATTGAAAATATCAACTACAAAGTGAACTTGCGATTCTGTAACAGTAATCGTCATTTGTGGTTGTTACGTAACAAGAGAAATAAAGTACACTTTACACGAATTGAAAATGTCCAATCACAATGCAAATTTGAATTCCCGCCATGAAGACATCTGGTGATAGATATTTATACTAATATAAATTTGTGATTTGTAATCAGTAGGTAATAAATACAAATTTTGCTATTTGGACTGTAAGTTTTTATACATTTATTATTACTGATGCATAAAATTAGTGTTACATATTTTTCATTGATTTGCTTAGTGTATAATGTTGTTGGTTGAATATTCTTTCGTTAATTAATAATAATAATAATAATAATAAACGTTGACAAAATATAATAAAATAAAAAATAAAAAAACTGACTGAATTCCAAGAAATATATCGCATTTAATTTAATCTACAGTCAAGCAAAAAATATATCATTTCTTAAATTATTGACGGAGAAAATGTCCCAAAATATATCCTTTAATCAAGTTATTTGTAATTTGTATGGACCTACTACAATGTTTCAAGTTAAGAAGTTATATGACTTAAATAAGAAGATTGCTTCAGCTTTAAACAATAGAATCTTCCTTCTCCGATGTCGTAAGCTTGGTGTTTATCCTAGTCACATTAAGAAAAATATTGGTTGTTTAGAAAATCTTTTTATTGGTCTACATCCATTTAAACATAAAGTTGATAATATTTTGCAGAATTTTAAAAAACAAACTCTTAACTTAGAAATTAAAATTAGTTGTTGGAATGTTAAAAATTTACAAAATAATTATAAAAACTTAGCTAATATTGTTAAACAGATTGTTAGTGATATAATTTGGTACCAATTAGAAAATATTATTCATCGTCAATTTGAATTTTTCAACAATAAAATTAAGATTATCCATATTAAGAAATTTAAAAAATTGTTAGAAAATTATCCAGATATTATGTCAATATCATCCAATTCAGAATGGTTTGTTAATTTAACTGATATTACTTTTCCTTCTGAAATTAAAGACTATCTATCTTTAGGACCAAAATTCAACATACCTTTAAAATTTAAAGAAATTCCAATTTTCAAAATAATTACTGACTTAGAATATATATTTTCTAATATTGAAGATCAAAATTTGCGTGATGATATTAGAGCACATTCTTGTAATATATTAACAAATTATATCAATAAAAATAAAAATAAAAAAATTCTTGATAATGATAAGTTAGATTTAATTTCTAAATTTAAAAAAACAAAAAAATTTTTAATTGAAAATAATAATATTTTAATAATAAAAGCAGATAAATGTAATAAAACTGTTGCAATATCTAAACAAACTTATCTAGATAAAATGAATGATTTAATTTCTGATAATCACACTTATGAATTATTAAATAATGATATAACTATTAAAATTCAAAATAAAAACAATAGTTTGATTAAAGAATTATTTAATAAAAAATATATTGATTTAAAAACGAAAATTTCTTTGACAATTGATAATGCAATTTCACCTAGATTATATGGTTTAATTAAATTACATAAAGAAAATTATCCAATGCGCCCAATTGTCTCTGCTATAAATTCCCCAACTTCTAAATTATCAAAATTTTTGTCTAATCTTTTAAATAATCTACATATTGAAACTTATTATATTAAAGATTCTTTTGATTTTATAGATTTTATTAAAAATATCACATTAGAACCGAATTATGTATTAATTTCTCATGATGTCAAATCTTTATTTACAAATATACCTTTGGATTTAATTTATTCAGCTATTAATGAAAATTGGGATATTATTAAACAACGTACTAGCATTCCAAAAGCTGACTTGTTAAAATTAATAGATTTTTGTTATAAAGAAGGTTATTTTTTATTTAATAAAAAATTTTATAAACAAAAAATGGGAGTAGCAATGGGATCTAGTTTTTCACCTGTAGTAGCAAATTTAGTAATGGATTTATTATTAAAAACAACTATTCCGACTTTACCTTTTAAAATTCAATTTATTAAAAAATATGTTGATGATATAATTTGTTCTATACCATCAAATGAAACTAATAATATTTTACAATACTTTAATAATTACAATCAGAATTTACAATTTACAATTGAATTAGAAACAAATAATGAAATTCCTTTTTTAGATGTTCTTCTAGTTCACAATAATGATAACACTTTAAGTTATAAATGGTATAGAAAGCCATCATCTTCTACAAGATATATAAATTTTAAATCAGAACATCCTAAATCTCAAATTATTAATTTTGCAACTAATATTAAAAATAGAGCTATTCTACTTTCATCAAAAGAATTTTTAAATGAGTCATTAAATAAAGTTAAAGATATTTTAATTTCAAATAATTTTCCTAAACACTTAATTAATAAAATCATTTACAACCAATCTTATAATAATAATAAAAATAGTACTAAATCTCCTAATATTAATAAAGTTTATTTTTGTTTACCATATATTCCAAATTTATCAAATAATCTAAAAAAGCTTTTACAATCAAAAACCAGTTTTGAGGTTTCATATAAAAATGGTAAAACTATTAATTTATTGTACAGCAGATTGAAAGATCAAGTTGAAAATTTATATAGATCAAATGTAATTTATAAGGTAAATTGTAAAAATTGTACAAGTTGCTACACTGGCCAAACAAAGCGCTATTTAAGAACGAGAATGCAGGAACATCGTCGAGATTCCTTAAAGAATTCACTAAATTATCATAACAATAAATGTGCTTTAGCAGAACATTCTATTGTAAATAACCATATTTTTGATTTTGAAAATGTAAAAATTCTTGATACAGAAACAAATTTAAAAAAACGTTTATTTTTAGAAATGCTTCATATTCAAAATGACAAAAATAATATAAATAACAGATCCGACATACAAGATTTAAATGCTGTATACACTCATATTTTAGGATTATTTAAGGAATTTCGATAATTTTCTAGTATTTTTGGTTTTTTGTTTTTTAATTAGTGTAGCAATTTTGTATAATTTTTTGTTTTTTGATGATAATATTTAAAAAAATTTATAAAATGATTTTCAAGATCAAGCTATTGTTTTTTAACAAATTGATTAAAAATATTTTTATACAGTTAGCATGACAATTTTGTCAATTTTTTAAATAAAAAATTCTTTTTAATTATTTATTGACAAGTATTTATGTCATATATCTATAAATTTTAATTTTACTTATCATTGTTAATGATTTATTTATAAATATTGTTTTTAGATTTATATTTATTTGTAAGTATTTATATTTTATATTTTATATTTTGTATTATTATTGTTAATTTTTATTAGTGTCCTGATGAAGACTTGCAGAGGCAGTCGAAACGTTGACAAAATATAATAAAATAAAAAATTAAAAAACTGACTGAATTCCAAGAAATATATCGCATTTAATAATATTAACAATAAATTTATAATCATCTTTTGGTACTTAAATTTGAAATACATTTATTGACAGTAATAAAATAGCTACAATATATTGTAACGTTTTTCGTCTTTGTGGAAGTGTGTAGATTATTTAAGGCACAAAAATAACTCACAACTATTTATGTTAAACGAAAATAAAACTATTTATTTAATTAATGAATATAAAAATAACAGAAACTTATTTAAAACTAATTAACACTACAATAAATCTTAAACACTACTAATAAATATTTAAACACTAATATTATTTATATAACGGTCACTAACACTATTATTTATATAACGTACACTTGAGCTGTTATTTATTTCACCACATTTATATTACGCGTTCGAAGTCTACTGTCAACTATCAACTGTCCACTGTTTCCTCAGCCACTCGGCTTCGGCTTATATACTCCCGTGCGTAGAACAGTTCTCGAATATTCCACAATGTCCTAGAATATTCCGTCAAACCACAGGCTCAGACATGCGAGCGAGCTCTATGCAAGTGAGTCACGCTGCTACGCACTTGTTTCTCGAGAAGGCTTCCGGAATGTTCTCGACTTGTCTGGCTTTAAATTCGTTACAATATTATTAATTCTTTCTTCTTCGTATCACGTTCTTATGCATTCGGTGTCCGTCCTCTCGTCTTGTAGAATTTGTTCTACAGATTTTTCATTTATCTTTTCTACGCAGTCCCTTCGTACGTGGTTAATCGTTTTTAATTCTTTCTCGCATATTCTGCACTCTTTTCTTCATGTCTTGCCCAGTAATAGTTTCTTTCTTTAATTCTCATTCTAAATCTGCAATGATTTGAAAATTTTTATTGTCTGTTCTCTACGATTTTTTTTTGTATATAGGTTCTTCTTGTATCTTGAATTATATAATAAATTTCGTATTTATTCTTTATTTTCTTGTATTTGGATTTCCTTTTCTCTTCTTATTGGATCTTCTGTTAAATTCTGCGTGAGTTTTTTCTCTTTCTGTGTTAGCTGTTGTGTGTCAGTTTCTGTGGCAGAATTTAGTTCCCTTTTCATCCCATTGATTCATCTCTTGCCCTGTTTCTTCTTTTCTTGCCATTGAGTTCTTAGTCTTTCTTCATATTTAATGGCTCTTTTGCATATCAATGTCCTCATTTTGTAACGTTTAGTTTCTTCGAGTATTATATAGGTTGAGCTTGCTTTGCTTTCAAAAGTAGGTTATAATTTCTAAATATCTGAAAAGTACCAGATTTTTTATTTATAATACACAAAACAAATATTACCACTTTAAATAAATAAGTTACATGTTTAATTTATTATAAAAATTGTTTATACTTACTGCTTTCTTTCAATTATATTGCCGAACTGTCAGCTGTCAAATATAAAAATTCAATATGGCTGCTGTAACGGTTGGCAATTTTCAATCGTTATTTATCAATTGCAAAATAACGTGAGCAATTGTCATTTGTAGTTGCTATTGGGTTACAGAATACCGATTTCGATTTGTAATTGCTACGTAACAAGAGCAATGGTTATTTGTAGTTGTTATGAGTTACGGAATCCCACCCCAGTTCCGTTATGTTATTTTGCTTTGTTAAACTAATTAAGTTTGTTTATTTTATCATATATGCCACTTCTGTCTTTTATTTAACCACTTCACAGTGTAAATGTATTGAACAACATATCGACTTGTAATTCGAACTCAATAAAATAACTTTGTAATATAACATTCATTACAAATTTAATTTTAAATTGTGGATAACATCGATATTGGTAACGATATTCTTATTATTTGTTAGAATGATGTCAATTTGATTTTTAGATTTCTTGTCTGGTAAGATTCATGTCCATATTGTTTTCTTATTTTTCTTGAAGTAAATACCCACGTATTTACAATTTTGCAGTTCATGTTGGAGCGAATGTTGGATAATATTTTGTCTTTTATCGTTTCTCTTGCCATAATAGTATGGACCTGTTGTTTTTTCTTCATCTATATCTCTTTTGTCTACTTTGCAGTTGAAATTTCCGATTATAAATTTATTTTTGCACGAGTTTATTACATCATCAAGCTGTGAGTAGAACGTTTCTACATCCTCATCTGGGGTATGGAATAATCTGTATTAAATAAGAAGTAGGGATACTGACAGTATTGTGACATAAAATTTAGTCCCAGGATCTATTGCCAGACACTTTTTATATACAAAAAACTGATTTTACGAGTACATATTAACTGCCTACGCCAACCTTTACGTGGGACATATATACATATATAAAACAAAATTATTTAGAAGAGTATGGCGTACTATATGCTTCATTATAGGCCCAGGCTTCATTTTTATGAAAGATAGTGGTCAACCGTGAGGTTGAGTGTGACAATACTTAAATTAAGTTGGAATTTTTAGGATGAACAGGCCAGCCTGTAGTTCTGACCTAAATTCGGTAGAACACATCCGAGATAAAATAAAAAGCGAATCACACAGAAAAAAAGTTCCAGAATCAATTACCGGATTCAGGAAGAGTGTGGACGTCTCTAAAGGAGGTTACAAGCTGTCCATTGAGGTCGGAGAGTGAAATACTTAATAATGAATTTAATTTTATATTGTTCTAAAATTTTCTATTTAGCAAATAAGTTTTTATTCCATTGATTAAATTTGGTAAAAATTTCATTTTTGGCCTTTGTTCATATTTTTTTTAATTATTTTTATTTTTTATTTTTATTTTTGTTCTTTGTTTACAACACTTAAATTTTGTTGATTTTATATTTTTCTACAAGTTTTTATTAACGGTTTTAGAAAAATATATTGACAATCTTCAAAAAATTTAAGTATACGATATTTTTGTCCAGCAGTATATGTAGATAAAATTTTTCCCCTCGCCAATCATTTGAGGATTCAACACTGAAACGGGAAGATAATTCACCGCAAGTTTCAAAGAACATATCCGATGTTTTAAATATAGCCAAAAATCCTCTAACTTCGCAGTATAACTTATTCACAGAGGCCGTGAATTTAGTGCTGACAGAGATTTTGATGTTTACATGTGAGGCAGAGCTGAAAATTATTAATTTTTTTTTCTAGAAAATCTTAAAATAAAAAAAAACAGAAAAAAACCATTGAACGAACAAATATTTTGTTTTTAAATAACGGGTTGCTTGACCTTTTACTCTTTTAATTATTTGATCCATTTTTTTTTAAATTTCGTTTCTAGTTTATCGCATTTGGTTTCTTGCTTTATCGTTGACGGATAACGAACATTTGCTCTGCTCAGTGAGATTTGGACTTTTTTACGATTATATTTTTCATACCTTTTGATCAAATTTTCTTATTTATGAGTACGTAGCTACTTTTTACGTTTACTGCTTATTATCTGATTTTTTTACGGTGTCGTTCAGGTATCTGCAATTTATTTTATGTCAGTATTGTATTAATCTGGTTTGTTATTCTTATTGTAATCGTATTTATTATTTTTTTATATTGGTATAATTTTTATAGTCCTATCGATATCTGAAAATGGCCACTCAGTGAAAGAAACCGGTGGGAAATATTTTTTTTAAATAAGATATTTTATCATTTTCTACAATTGTAACAAAAGTGATAACTGTCTGAATTAGTATAATAAACTTGTAGCAAATTGTAAATACCACAATGGCAGCAGGGCTATTCTTAAAATAATAATGTGTTCTAATTATGTACCGAACTAAATAATTCTACCTATCTACATAATATTATTAAATTATTTAGTCTATTCATTACAAAGTCTTGCAAATTATTTAATACATAAATAAATTTGAATTCAGTTAGATAAATCAAAATGATTGATTTAAAATAAATTAATGGAAATCAATCAATTTCATTGGAAACCTATCAGAGTTATTTTTTATTTATAATAATGCAACATTTCGCGGACATGCTGAAGTCATTTTTAAGCTAAATATAAAATTATTTATTTTAGGTGTTAAAAGATTGAAGTTTAATGTTACATTTTGACCAGAAATTTTATATTATTTGTGATATTGCTGTGAATCATTTAAATGACGGTAATATTTTTGCATTGGCATAGTCGAATCGATTGAAGATTTTAATATATGGGTTCGACAAATGTCTAAAAATTCTATGAATCAAGAAAAGTATTCTGTCTAAATTTCCAACCACATTTTTATATTTTAAATTAGTCTGATTTTATTCTATATTATATATTTCATTCATAAACATTAGCACGATTCTCGCATTTAATTTAAAGCACAATTTTTAGATACTTATTTTATGCAATCTTATGGTTCATATTAATTGATGATAATGACAAAAAAGTCCCAAGTTCCGATCTATTTGTCTAGATATCCGAAACAATGAATTTATGAAAATTCCTTGGGAATTTTTTTTTACAATACATTATAATTCTGATATTATAAAGTTTCATTTTTAAAATTGATCGATGAATAAAAATCGTATTTCTTTATTGCTTTGTTTGTGATTTTAAATTTTCATTTCATATAACAGAATTATTATGTAGTGTACCTAATTAAACTGAACCTAAACAAAACAAAATATAAAATATTGATTGCTATCCGAAAGTTAACTCGTACATGACAATAAAAATATAATTTTCTCAGAAATTTTTTTAAATACTTTTGACAAATCGACCTTCAAGTAGGCAATTTCAATCATATTATTATATATCTGAAATTACATAATTTTATTCATGAGCATAAAAAAGTAAAGCGTAATGATTACCTAGTCATATCGATCGGTAAAATTTCAATAAGCTAGCAGAATTCTCATAAAGCGTACAGCAAACACATACTATGCGCCGGACTAGCGGATGGGTCTGCTTGTTTGTTACCTACTTGTCATAGTGCAAGATAAGTCGCGTTTGCGGCGTCGCTCTGGTGAACTTCTAACCACAGCTAGTCCTTCGACAGGTGTGCTAGTCGACGGCTCAACTCTGTAGTGACTGTTTACATCGCTGAATATCATACTGACTTTGATGACTGCCAAAATATTCTATATGTGAAAATAAATTTTAGTCTTTTGGAAATACAAATCATTACTACAATTATTGAAGGTATGTGAATTATAGTTTTTTTTTAAATTTGATTTATACCTATGAATGAAACTTTATTGCATTATATTATTTTATATAGATTATAGAACAAAAATATATTTTTTTTAATTCACAATATTTTTTTTCTTTATTTAAAATATACATTTTTACTGTCAATTGTTTGATAGCAAATTTAATTATTTGTTGATTATATTAATACTGAAATAAAATTATAAATACTACCTACAAATAGTCACTTATTACCTATGTTTAATAAATCTTAGTTCCTTTTATTTTATTATTAATCTAGTTAATAAATCATTAAATTTGCTACTAAACCAGTGCTACTATAAATCTACAATTCAATTTAAGGACACTTATTTTTGCGATTTAAGAAAATTATTTTGTTCTATAATCAATATATCAAATTATTAAACCCATTGAAGTTTCAGGTGTATATATATATATATATATATATATATATATATATATATATATATATATATATATATAAATTTTAGCTCATGGCACCATGTTATAACAATTTATTATTTTTTTACTTTTATCAAACATTTCTCATTTATAGTTTATAAATTTGTGTTGTTTATTCAAAATGCTCAAAGGTGTATTGCATTTTAGTTGAATGGTAACTGCACTAATACTAAAAAGTTAATATATTATCAACTCAGATAGTAAATGATAAAACTGAAGTAATGAATTAATGTTTAATTACTCCACCAATAAGTAATCAATATTATGTTATTTACTAACAGCTGGTTTACCGCTGAGATAAAATGACGGATAAATTCATCTGTCAGATTATTCAAAAATAATATTGTTATATTAGTTATTTATTACTTTATCCACTGATAAATAAACAGATAACGCAACTCTGCAACAATAATAAATATTTAACTTATTCCAGAAATTGTTTTATAAATAAAATAATATTATTACAAATACTTCTTTTAACCGAAATACCGTTCCTATCATTGCACAATTGAACTATAGCATTGTTACGTAAAATTATATTAAATTGCAAGGACACGTAATACTGAAAATCATTTACGTCCATGTAGTAAACATAACACTGATACGGTGTACGTACATGAGTAAATATAATTATCGCACCAAACATAACGTTTAAAATAACTAATTAATTAGATAAGATATTTTAAAATATATAGTAATATAGTGGAAGAACATAAAATGACGAAATTCTACTTTATTTGGCTATGAAGATACTCTAATTAGATAGGTACATCTATACAGATAATTATTATGAAATATTTAATTATTAAATTGTATCGATAGGGGACAGGAATCCGAAAAAGTTAACAAATCCCATTTTGACGAGAATTGCACTTTGGCTTTGCATATCCTTCAAATGTATTTATATAGCAATCATTGTCTATATTTTTCAAGAAAATCTATTAGTACAATATAACAATAAACAAAATCATTTTATCTACGATCGTATGTAAAATTCTCTTTTGGTGGACGGTGTTGAGTTCGTAAAATGACAATTTAATAAAAAGATTGCAATAGCCACGGATTGTACAGTAACGAGTTGTTAATAGTACATTATAAGCGAATGAAATAAGTAATTATACGCAAGTGAGATAACGACAACTAGCGTTTTAGAGCGAGTATGATAATTTTTGCGAGCATATAATAATATTTCACTCACGTTCAGTTTTTTTACAACCGAGTTCGAAAAGCTTCATAGTGAATCAAATGAAGATTCTGTCAAATAAAATACCTATATGTCACTTTTGTCAAACTATTGACTAGTTTTATATATTAGTATCGTAAATAAATACTAATCGATGTAAGGTAGTAGCTGTACATAAATTACAGTTAAAGATTTCGTTTTTAGCTCGTCGATAGAATATCTTGGATGAAGTTCTTAGGTCAGAATTGTGAAGCGAGACGTCCATTTCTGTACCGAAAGATTTTTCAATACATACATTAATTAAGTACTTTATTACGGAGAAATATACGCCGTAAATATTATTAAACAAATTTGAGTCATCATTGCAATGCATGTTTTTTAAACTGACTTGCTACAAATTTAAAATTTACTTAAATTTCCATCTATCATTAGAGAGCGGATAAATAAGCCTAGTTTTTTTTGTATAAAATAAATGCTTAAAAAAGCTGCAGATTTCGCAAAAAAAAAACTAAGTTGAAAAAAAAAATAGATAGAAAAAAGCTAGGATTTTTTTTTTAAGATTAAATAGATATTTTACATTAAATACCTATTTAAATATAATACAGGTCGAAACAGTAAAAAAAATTAAATTAATACAAAAAGGACTTCAAAATGTATCTAAAATATTCGTATAATTGGATTTTTAAGTAAATACTTAATTGATAAAATCAAATTGAATTATAAAGTGAAAAATTGAGATATCCAGGTATGTATTTCAAACCAACTAACCTCCGATCGCCTTGTAATTCAAATCTGAAGTTACTAAAATTTTTCTCTCACTTTTTTTTTTAATAGAAAGAAAATTTGGAATATAATCATGTCCGGGTTTAAATCTTGGCAGTATCCCAATTTATCTTTTTATAGTTCTATTTGATTTTAAATTAAACTCATTCGTAACTGAATGTGTTGACAGTTAAATATTGTTCTAAGGCCGGCTGAATAAAACGATGTTAACTGTAGTGTTAGTTAACATCATGTAACATATTAACACTGGCTAAAATAGCTCACACAACATTTTACATATTTTCTAATTGTTAGTACTTTTTTCTAGCATTTGGTACAGCTCGTTCCTTGAAAAAACTTGTTCTTATTTTTTTATTATTATTTTACGTAGGCTAACCAGACGTCCTTTTTGGAGGCGACCTCGGACGTATTAGTCTTGTAGTGTAAAATGCTAAATTGTAGTAGGAAAATAGTATGTAATACACGTGTTAAAAGGCCATTGGAAAACTTGTGTGAATGGAACACTCGCTTGTGCTCATGTATCATCTTACACACACGCTTTCCAATGATAGGTACTACTCATTCAACAGAGAGTGTAATAAGTTGTTTCTGGATAAATTTTTGTGGGATATGAAGGAATAGCTTAAAATAATTTTTGTAAAAAACATTAAATTTTTTAAAATATTTATCATTTTCCTTTTACTTGTTTTTAACAATCCCCTAATTTTACTAATTTTGTTAGAATTTAGAATATTTGTGAAAACAGTAAAAAATCTGCAAAAAATGTTCATATTTACAATTTTTTATTAGAATCAGGATCAAATGATTTCGGATTTTAAATAAACTGGATCAAATTAGTTTGGAGTTACATGCCCGCTATTATGACAGAAGTTTTTGAATTTACTTATGAACAGCGATCCGTAACTTGCAAATTGCTATGACTTAAAATTTATGAAATTGATATTTAATACTTGCAAATAGTAATGCGCGAAAGAAGTTATTAATGTTCATATGGAACTATGTCTATACAATTATTATCTGCATTCATAATTTCTTTTTATATAAATGGATTCAAAAGCGAAAGAGGCTGTAAAAACAATGATAAAGGATAAAAAACAAGCTATTGTATTTGATAGCGATGAAATAGAAATTAAGCATCATTACCCTCTTCTTAAAGATGTTACTTTTAAATTTATAAATAATTTCGAAGATTTAAAACACCCAATTACACGTTTAAATTTAACTTTATTCTCTCGTGAAGGGTATATAAAAATATATACAGAGGAAAATGAAAAAGATGATTCAACAGAAAATAGATATGATTTTGCATCTTCATATTTGACACATGATTCTTTTGGTCCATTTGGTATTTATGCAAAGAGGTTGAATGATTTAAGTCTTGAAGGAATGCCACTGGTTTATCTACACGACTGTTTATTTTAATCAAGAATTATCAAAATAACACTTCCGCTAACACTTTTAGTAGTTACAAATTTAAAACAGTATGACTGTCTTTTATAATTGAAAATTATAAATATAGATTTAGCCCTTGTAATACATAATTAGGGTATCGATGAGTGAGTACAACTTATTGAATATCAAAATAATAATGATTAAAAAGTGCAGTGTCAAGAATTAAGAATTTAGTGGGCAATGTTGAATTAATATACTTGACCGAATTGAAGGTGAATTGAATAATAGGTATTTATTAATTATAAATTTTGTTAAATTAGATTAACATAATTTTATTGTAATAAATTTTTAAAAAATACTAATTACGCAAACTTGCCAAACAGTACATCGTTTATAAAATTATCTGATTTAGAAATTGACAAACCTTATAAAGTTTTATCTCTTGAAATTAGTACTGGTAATTACGATCAATAAATTATTGCAAATTCAAAAAAATATAAATTGTCATTGCATCAGAGATTTACAAATTTATTCCACAAAATAAGGAGATAAATAAAAATCCACCTTGTTTAGTATATAAAGGTAAAGTGAAAATAAACAAGAAACGAATACATAATATTCAAATTATTTAAAGTAAATAATACAATTGTCGCAATATTTATAATTAAGATTGTTATTGTTTAAATTATGCGTTCAGTTTATGTCAGTTAATTTATAGTTATTGGTTTAGAAAATATTAAGTATTGTGAGAATGGAATGTTTTGGGTTGTGTTTGTTTTTTTAAACCAATAAATTATGCTCAAGTGTATCAGGGTCTGTTTGAGTGACGCCAGATGTGAGAATATGTTAGAATAGGGAGGGATGAAGAGGCGTATGTGAATGGTTAAGGGTGCATGTGACTCTGTAGCTAGTTTTTAAGATAGTGTGTATCCGGCAAGAGACGAGAAAGGTTGAAAGTTATTACTGTAAATTTTTAAATAAAACTGATGTAGATATTCCCTGTACTTCATCTATTATTGTCCTGAGAAGTACATGAATAGAGAAGTGCAGAAAGAGCAGCATCAATCCGGAAAAAGTTACAACGTATATATGCGACAATTATCAGAAGTGGATAGATTGTTTTATATTATATTACTACAATTATCAGAAGTGGGATAGAGCTCAAAGTGCCTGAGATTGAACTCTAACAGTGGGATAGAACTTAAAGTGCCTGAGTTTGAACTGTACGAGTGGGATTGAACTCAAAGTCTCTTGGATTGTGCTCGTGCCTCCAGAATAATTAGTGCGTGCATCGGTTTTATTTTATTGAGTAACATTACAATTGGTTAGTGATGGGTGCAAGACCTGGACAAAAGGAAGCGGAAACGGAGAGTTGCAGCAGTGGTCGAAGCGGTACCTGCGTAGATGCCAGAGGCGTACATCTAGGTGGTGTACATGAGTTATTGCCGGTGTTCGGTCCAGTAAAGGGTTGCGATATTGGAACGTATATCGCCAAGCTGGAAGAGTTTCAGCGCCTTTACCGATGGAACGACGTCGAGATTCAGCATTATGCCCTGGGCAACTTATGTGGAGTAACGCGGAGCTGGCAAGACAGCGTCCCCGTAGGTGACCAGACCTGGAGCGAGTGGAAGATACTCCTGCAGAAGACATTCTCGAGTCGACAGTCTGCGATGAGCTTGAGGTTGGAAGCTAAAAACTACCGTCGGAGATACACTTAAGACGCTACAATCGTGCAAAAATGGAAGAATGTGAAACAATCGAGTGGATTGTTGATGGGTTAGATAGTTCGGAGTATCGTGTGTTTCTCGGTCCGTTGTTTCGGTATAAAACGGTGTATGAATTGATAGAGGCAATTCAAAGTGTAAATTATTTCGGAAATCAACTTAAACGTGACAGAGACAGAGTTGAGCGTGATAAAGTCAGAGACAATAACAAAGAAGGTTCATTAAATAAAAAATATTAAAGAAAATCGGCGAGAAATTGTTGTAAAGTGTTACGCGTACGGTGAAACATGACATGTGGCGAATAAATGCGAGAATAAAACAAACGTAATAAAGTGTTTTAACTGTTCGTAGGATGGACAATATTCCCAAGATTTTCCTAAGAAACAAAATAAGAACAATTTGTGTATTTCGGTCAAAACGTCAAAATTAGAAAATGTAAACTTTGTGAAATAGTTTGCGAAAATCGTGAAACCATTGCCGAAGAGAAATAAGTGTCGTGGTGCGAAATTGCAGTTCGTAGAGACGTCGGAGAACGTAGTGTTCTAGTCGTGATCGGTGGAAGTGCCGCTGATCAAGTCGCCGGCGAGGATGCCGTCCGAATTTGGTGTGGTTGGGAATCACTACTTAGCTGAGTGCGACGACGTAGTGATTGATACAGAAGTGACAGTAGCTGTTTTCTTTCGGTAAGCAATCCAATCCAATCTGATTGAACAGATCCAATTGTATGACGTCACAGCTGATTGAAACCGTGATTCAAAAGAACTACGTTTTGTATGATTGCAATCCATAGAAATTTGACATTTGCTGCCGTAACCTCAATATAAGTTTGCCCTACCAACACGATTTAAAAAATGTATTGTTTGTAAGAATACAATCCTAATATATTCTACTTGATTCATATGTCTTTTTATTTACTTAAATATACACAAACGAAGTAAATTAAAAAAGGAACAACAATCTCTTTAGATATTTGGTCTGGGAATCCCCACAATGCCGCAATCCGATCGACGTGATCGCTGTTTTGAAGCGATTCAGAAAATCAGATTGGAATCAAGAATATTGTAGTAGGAGTATGTAATCGAAAACCAAAAGAACGTATACGATCACTTTTGGATTGCTCAATCCGATTCAATCGGATTTTTTCTGACCGAAAGAAAGCAGCTAGTATCGTCAGTAGAAGAGAAAAGTATTCTAGCTGCCGAGGGCGATGCTACCTGCAGCGGAAATAGCGCTACGTGTGCGAGCTGAATTTGGGAGTTGTGTCCGATGAGGTCGAGCGGAACGAATTCCGAGTGTTTTCCGGTCAAGGCACCGAGGCCAATGACGCCGACTACCAGAACGTCATGTCCGAAGACGTAAATGACGTATCCAAGGGTGTTAGCGACGAGGTGGACGCAGCTGACCAGGCTACGTGTCACAATTTGGGAGGCATTTGTGATGAAGTCGAGCGGAACGAATTCCGAGAGTTTTTCGGCGAGTCCATTTGCCATTTGGGATGGCTAGCACAGTGGTATGAAGTCGGCCTGTGGATCCTGAGGTCCCTGGTTCGATTCCCACAGGCGACAAATTTTCATAATTTGAAAAAAAAAGCTATCCCTGTGGCTCCTCCACCACTAACATGTTTGGGGGCCGTGATTTGACGACTGGTAACCGCACTTCACGCGCAAAAATATATCACTTACCGAGATCTGCTTTAGCAGAGTGCCACACCCAGCATTGGGTAGAAGGCGTGATGATATATTTATATTTACCATTTGCGTCGACTATCAGAATATCGTATCCGTAGACGCGGATGACACTCCCGATAATGTTGACAATGTGGTGGTTCCACTTGATGAGACGGATGTCGTCATTACGGATAAATTTAATGAAAGTAGTGACATGGAGAGCGCGTCGCCAGATGCTTGTAATGTGAGCGTCGCTTCTAGTGACGGTCATTACATGTACGATGATTTTGGCATGGACAACGTCGACATGGCTAATGCAGCCAGCAGCGCGGTGAACGAGGTCGGCAACTAGTGTGGTGCCGCCCACCACGAGGGCTACATATCAGCTAGTGATACTACGGTGTATGTGACGTGTAGAGCGGCTAATATTGTAGATAAAATGTTTAAAGAGATTGATGTGATAAGTGTAGTGAGGTGCGCGGTTTTAAAAGAATGAAAATCATTAATAAACGTTTAAATGTGTGCCCAGTAAAACTGAAAATGAAGCAGAAGTTACTATTTGAGGGATTTTGTTGTGAATTAGCTGACAATAGTGTTTGTGAGAATCGATTTTGTGCGAGAATTGATGAGGACATCATTCCATCAGGATAGCCGAATTGTGGCAATATTTATAATTTAGGTTGTTATTGTTTAAATTATGTGTTCAGTTTATGTCAGTTAATTTATAGTTATTGGTTTAGGAAATATTAAGTATTGTGAGAATGGAATGTTTGGGCGAATTATGGTCAAGTGTGTCTGGGTCTGCCTGAGTGACGCCAGATGGGAGAACATTTTAGGGGGATGAAGAGACGTGTGTGAATGGTTAAGGATGCATGTGACTCTGTAGCTAGTTTTTAAGATAGTGTGTATCCGGCGAGAGACGAGAAAGGTTGAAAGTTATTATTGTAAATGTTTAACTAAATCTGATGTACATATTCCCTGTACTTCGTCTATTATTACCCTGACAAATACTTGAATAGAGAAGTGCAGAAAGAGCAGCATCAATCCAGAAAAAGTTACATCGTATATTTGCGACAATTATCAGAAGTGGATTAGATTATTTTAATATAGATTGAGACACAATAAGTAAAAAGTGCAGTACGCTGCTATTAGGTCACAAACAAACGCTAAACAATTTTTGAAGTAAACTGAGAGTACAAATCTTTTGATGTGAAAAACGCAGCACACTCATATAACACCGATTGACAACTGGGCGCACGCAGCACGCTGTTATGACGGCACTGATCAACAACCATGCTGTTTGTATTTATTGACATGTGACTGAAAAATATATCATTTAATTATATTTAATTACCACTACTTTTGTACCTACTTAAATAAACTGTCGTACACCAGTTTTTGTGGTATTATTAAAATGCATATGATTATTTTATTATTATTTGTTGATTTGTAGGAGTTTGGCTTTTATTAAGTGTAAGTAGTAATTTCCTTGTACAAATATATTTACGTAAAATCTTAATTAAATTTATTTATAATATTTCAGAATTATTTTAAGATGTAGTGATATTTGATTGTCAAACGTTGATTTCGAGATTTTGTAATCAAGTTTTATTATGAATGTATGTGAACTGTTTAGTTTGAGATTTTGTAACCAAGTCTTATTACGAATGATAACTGTTTAGTTTGAGATTTAGTAATCAAGTATTATTATGAATGTCAACTGTTTAGTTTGAGATTTAGTAAAAAGTATTATTATAAATGTGAACTATCGAGTCTGAGATATTGTTATTAAGAGTTTTTCTCCTCTAAAATTAGTAAAAAGCTAAAGTTTCCAGTGACGTCCACTCTAAGGGTTTTTATCCCCAGAAGTAAACGTTCTTGTATTTTATTTGTGACAGATATTAAAATATGTTACGAAACGCACAAAACTTAGTTTTTCCTTCGAACTCTACAAAATCTATTATCTAATATTACATGGCAAAAGTCTGGACAATATCTGTCAAGAGTTTAAATTTGGAAAAGTTGTTTTAAAAATTATAAGCAACAAAAATGATTTGGGTTGACATTAACGTGATTTTGGGTTTAAACGGCACTATAAATTAGTCTAATATGACTTGAAACTAAAATTGTTTGAAGTAAACATTGATGAATATGAAAATAAATTATGTGAAATAGTATTAGAGTCATATTTATTTAATCTCGTAAATTTTATTAGTTAGTCCGTTTTTGCTTATGTCATCTCCTTTTATTAACGCAACTAGGTATTTACGTAATGTTTGATTGAATATTTATTTACCGAATCGTCGGATTTCTTACGTTAGTTACAGTTCATCGTTTGACAAGTAAAGTAGTGATGAGATAGTTAGATATTGTGTTAGTGCTTGATAGAGTTTCGAGGAATATTCAGGATAGGTTTAGAGGTGAGTCCTCCTTGCGTATGTGAGTTGAGTTGGTTGATGGTATTGTTGAGTTAGCGCAAGTGTGTGCGCTTGTTACGGCTGTGGCCGGGTGTGGGTATATGGAGACCCGTGGTTGGCTCCCGAAGGCTCAGCGAGCAGCTTTGGGCTGTAGCGGAACCGTGCTGGCCGCCAACGTGCAGCGAGCAACTTTTGGCTGTATCAGAGCAGCCTCGTGAGCTGTAGTAACCCTAACAAGGTTATCAATGAGATACGAAAGGATAGCGAATGTTATGTGATTTGATCAGTTTGACTTGTGGAGTATTTGATGAGAATGATTGGAGGTGTGTTCTCACTGAGCTTTAATGCTTAATTAGTATATTCTTTCCAGATGCTAAACCGTGAATAGATATCTTAAGGCTTTCTTTGGCCAGGTATTCTTTCAGTATAATGGGCTGCATTTTAAGTAAGTACGGTTACATAGAACAATTATAGATATCGCCGCTGCATTTCATTCTCTTTTAAATTACCTATCGTAACAATAGGGAAATGAATTAGGTTACATAATAATGAAGAAAAGACTTAAAACTAACGAAGTAAATAATAGTAATAATAGAATATAACATCTAACTAGTATATATATATATATATATATATATATATAACCGCACTTCACGCGCAAAATATATCACTTACCGAGATCTGCTTCAGCAGAGTGCCACACCCAGTAAAGGGTAGAAGGCGTGATGATATATTTATTTATTTATTTATATATATATATATATATATATATATATATATATATACAAAAGAATACAAGTTGTTTCCTCCACGATGGTTTATGATACAAGCAGCCTATGTGTTTTTGTCACATCCCTTTTTATGCTTGGAAACCAATATGCATCGTATCATTTTTGTAACTTTTTATTTATGACAAAATGTCCAAAGTTATTACATGATACACATACAATTTGTTGTCGGTACCCACGAGGCATTACGTATTAAATTCCGAATGCTGTTATTATATTAACACGCCCTTCTGTTAAAGAATAATCCTTGTAAATTTTCGTTGGCGGGAGATTTGTGGTGTGTAGAGTAAAGTAGAATTAAATTAAAAAGGTAATGAACTTAAAAACATAATTGCATTTGGTCAATAATACTCAACGCAATACTTTATTATAAATTGTAAGGAACCATATAGATTCCAATTAAGTGCAAAACACCCAACCACTTTAGGTGACATATCAATTTTAATAACTAATGATCTACAATATGTTCAAAAAATAGAATGTATTAAAACCTTCAATCCAAACAAATCAGAATCAAATACAAAAACTATATCAAACGACAGCAAAATATTTTTACCAACATCAATCACCCATGACAAGAAATCCTAACACACAATATTTACAGTTCCCCAGACAGCCCAACCTGCATACAAACCGACTTCGATGTTCAAACGTACCAAAACACATAAACCATATAATAATTTCCAATCACATTTGACATCGACATTTGTAGCAGAAAAATTACATAACGTAGAACAAAATTCAGATAATTATTTTGAAAACGAAGAAATATTAGATAGCAATAATCTAGAAAAAACGAAAATGATAACGCAAATAATGATAATGAAAATTTTCTCACGGACACAGAAATAAATATGAATCCTTATCAATAAATATGATAAATAATTTACCGTATATAAAATTAAAAGACCTTTTTATATTAATTGATATTGGCTGATCCCAAAATTTTATTAAAAAAGATTACATTTATAAAACAGATAAAAATTTAGGATATTTAAATAATATTTTATTATTAAAACAATGATCGGCGAATCAAAGGGTGAAGAATAAACTTTTATTAAATATAAAGGTAAGAGTCTTAAATGTTATTTATATAACTCTTATTCTAGTTTTTACATATTACTTGGATTCAATGGTATCAAAATATTAGATGCTAACATAAATTTCAATATTTTAATCAAAATTCAAAATATTCTGTATTTAATACTGAAACAATAAATAAAACAAACATCTCAATTAAAAGTTTTACATAAAGAAAAAGTAAAAGCTTTATCAAAATCATTAAATGCATGTCAAGTTTTGATTCTCTAAGAAAATTAAAAATTAAATTTCACCATCAAGATTAACCAAAAAAAATAAAGTAATATTACAAAATAATTAAGAAATTACGTAAGGCAAATCTAAAAATTCGGACAGATAAATCAAATTTTTTTCGAATAGAATCTTAGGCACATCATAACCATAGATGGGCTTAAACCAAATCTGGACAAAATTAAAATTATCAAAAATTTTCCAAGACTAAAAACTACTAAAAAATAATAATTCTTTCTTGGCTTATTAGGTTAATATCGTATATTGATAAATAATTTTGCAAAAATAATGAACCCATTCCCACAATCTTTAAGAAATGGTAATACATTTAATATTTATGATAAAAATTATGTTAAAATTTTTAAAATTTGTAAAGAATTATTAAGCAATAATCCCATATTATAATATCTGGGCTTCGAACAACAATTAATTTTAATTACCGATGCAAGCAACAGTACAATCGGTGCGCTCACTTACATAATATTTTAACAGCCAAAAATATGTACCAATTAATTAATGATATCGCGAAATCGACATAAAATTAATTACTTGATATAATAGCTAGTGATTTTACTAATCATAGTTGTGTTTACAGTATTTGAAATTTACCTAAAACTGTAATGTATCCTTCACTTCACAGTTTTAGACATTTAAAAAAATTTGATTGGGAGAAGTTTTATGAAGATTGTGATTTAGTTGACTGGAACCATATTATTGAATTAAAAATTGTTAATGACAAATTCAACTACTTAAATACCAATGTACTTAATTTGTTTCATGTTCATGTACCTATTAAAACGATAAAGAATAATAAGCATTGTTCATGGTTTACACCGATAATTAGAATTATGCAGAAAAAGCAAGATAAAGCATTGCGTGATTATAAAATATATAAAACTCAATCTATATTAGAATACTATAAGCAACTTAGAAATTTAACCACAGTCGCAATTCGTATAGAGAAGTAAGGTTTTCTTCAGTATGAAATAAACAATAATGCTAATTTGTTAAATTATGGAATAATTTAAAGCGATTGGTATTTAAATATGGCTGCAAAAAATATCTCATAAATCATTATACAGTAAACCTGATGAATACTTACTTGGAAATGTAGGTACAGTAAGTGTAAATCAATTCTTACGAAATTATTATCTAGTTGTATAGACAAAAATACTGTGGAACATATTTTGAACAAATTAAAATCTAATGCTTTTGATGTAGACGGAATATCTCCTAAGATGATTCGTATTATTTTACCCTCTATTTCCGGCTACATTACTTACATTGTCAATACTTGTTTAATAGAAAGCGTGTTGACAGACATTTGGAAAAATGCGATTGTTATACCTGTTGCTAAAATACGGGATACAATTACGTTCGATGACTTGCGACCGATCAGCATATTGCCTACGTGGTCGAAAGTACTTGAAAGGTTATACTGTGATCAAATTATGAATTATGTAAATGATCAAAATATTCTGCCTTATGACAGTCTGGATTCAGAAAGGGGTTTAACACTAATATTTGTCTTTGAAATATTACAGATACCATTATTAAAATTTTTGATAAAATCTAAGATCTCAATTTTAATCCAGATTGATTTTTCAAAAGCGTTTGATGTGGTTGATCACAGCATATTACTCAGTAAACTACGAGTATATTATTACAATTTTTTTAAATCGTAATACAATGCTGTTTCAGTTACTTTAGTTATCAAACCTTTCATATCAGTATGTCTTCAGATATAAGTGCATATTTCTCTCCATATTATTATTATATTATAATTTTATTTATAAGATGAGTTAATTTTTGTAATTTATAAATAGATGCATTTATTGTTGGCATTCTTTGATTTATTTTATTTATAATTTGTAATAAGTTAGACGACACAGCAGCTTCAACTGAACTGAACCTTTGACAGCAATATTGTCAGTAATGAAATATTGGTATTGTTTTATTATTAAACCAGGGCTGATATCAATCTAATTAACTTAATTTACACAGAAAACAAATATTTAGTAATATACGTCTTTTTGCCAGTTGCAATAAATTAAAACTAAAATTAGAAAGTAAAAGTAAAAAAATCTAAGGCTAAGAAATAACTAAAAATAAATTTAATCCCTCAGCCTTAATCAGTATAAAGATAAATCTAAATACGTATTTCGAGAACTAAGTTCTCATCATCAGTAGACCAAGCAAGGGGAAAAACCAAGCTACTGGTCAAGGTTGAATCCACCTTGCCGAAAATGTACATACCTTCTAATTTTAGTTTTAGTATTATTCTTATTCTTTATAATATTATCTGAAATTTGAATTTCCCTAGTATACCTATTCCACAAACCTTAGAATACCTGAAATTACTTTTGAAAAACAACAGTTAACTGTTATTTGCATGGGTCAGAATTATTTCCAAATTAACAATAAGTTTCATCAGCAAACAGAGGGTACAGCAATGGGTAATAGTTTATCACCTTTCTTAGCGAATTTGTTTATGAGCTATTACGAGATTAATTTTATAGAGAATAACGTAGATTTTCCTAGAATTTAGGTTCGTTACGTAGATGATATTTTTGCAATAGTAGACACTAAACAATGTAACTTAGATAACTTTTTAACTAAATTAAATAGTGTTTTCCCAGCATTAAATTCACAATTAAAACAGAAGACAATAATAAGTTACCATTTTAGACGTTTTAGTTATTAGAAACAAAAATAAATTAGAATTTTATGTTTACAGAAAAGGCACTAACACCAACAGATTCATTACCTCAGACTCTAATCATCACTGGCAACATAAAACGGCAGCACTGAATTTCCTAGTTAACCGATTAATTAACTTCTCTCTAAATAAAACCAGATTCATTAAAGAATTAAAATATATTAAACAAATCGCGATTTACAATGGCTTCTCAGATGAAATAATTAATAAACTTGTAAAATAAAATTGAACCTCATTATAAATCGGGAATTTACCAAATGTTATGTAACGATTGCGATAAAGTTTACATCGGGCAAACTAAAAGACATGTAAAAACTAGATTTAAAGAGCATTTAAACTACTTTCAATATGGTAATCCTAGAAAATCGAGTGTTTCGGAACACATCAACTCAGATAATTTAAAATTACTAAAATCAGTGAATAATATTAGACAATTAGATGCGTATGAAAGTATGAACATATTTAAAAATAAACACCGCTTAATTAACTCTGACCTGGGTTCCATTCCTAACAGTAAATTGTTTGCTTTCTTAGGTAATTAGTTTTGTAAGTTAACTCAACCTTCATGCTTATTGGTTCCTTAGACATGGCTTATTGCTTAGTTTTAGTATAAATAGGTTTGTAAATTTTCGGCAAGGTGGATTCAACCTTGACCACTATCTTGGTTCACAAGTCGTGTAATCTTGGTTTTTTTTTCCTGTTTCGTCAACTGACGATGAGAACTTGGGATGGCTAGCTCAGTGGTATGAAGTCGGCCTGTGGATCCTGAGGTCCCTGGTTCGATTCCCACAGGCGACAAATTTTCATAATTTGAAAAAGCTATCCCTGTGGCTCCTCCACCACTAACATGTTTGGGGGCCGTGATTTGACGACTGGTAACCGCACTTCACGCGCAAAATATATCACTTACCGAGATCTGCTTCAGCAGAGTGCCACACCCAGTAATGGGTAGAAGGCGTGATGATATATTTATTTATTTATTTAATACCCATCATCAATGGAGTCAACAATAGCAATATTACCTGATAAATTATAACCATATTCAACAATATTTCTATTTCTGATGAAACTGATGTAGTAACATTTATTGACATAAATAATTAATATGTTTGCATGAACATATGTGTTGAAACGGTCTAAATAACAATGTAGCTCAAAACAATCCTAAACTGATGATATTTTACAGAATATCTTCAATCCATCGGCATATTTAAAAAAAAATTAATGCTGTATCATTAATAAATATATTAAAGAGTAAAGACATTTGCAACGACATATTGGGTTCTGCCAGACATGTACGACTAAAAACAACTGAACAATTGGTCATGTATACCGACTCTCAGTAATTTTTGTAATAATAAATTAGGATTAATAGTATCTTGTAACCATACTTCGTAATATACTAGTTTCAACCGACCTACCAGGCACAAAACCATATTACTGTGGGAGAATCAAAACTTTGACTTGATGAAACAAAGTATTGTAAATCAGTTTTTCATAAATCTTCTAAAAAAAACAAGTTTTGATATTGGTCTGTAATTATCAAGAAGATTCCAACTGCCGCTTTTAAATACGCCTTCTGATAAATATTTGTTAAAAAATAATGGTAACAGCAAGTATAACGAGTTTGCACAATTTTTTATAAATACACTAGGAATTACATCGGATCCAGTGCCTTAACAAGTAACCAAATTAGAGAGAATTTTAAGCACTTCTTCAGAACTAAAACATATATAAGAAACACATCTGTGTGTGGAGACATCAATAACATTATGAAAATTAGAATTATTCGAACTTTGAGTGTTAAACACGAATGAAAAATGTTATAAAAGAAGATTGAAAATATCCTTCCCAACAGAGACAGCCAAAGCAATATCTTTATAATACATATTATTTGGTAGTAGTACATATAAAACACCAAAAAAATTTACTGTTTGTATTAATCTTTTTTTCCATGCTTATAATATAATTATTATAGCAAATTTTGACAAGCGCTTTAACATATTGCCTGAAAATTCATTGTAATAAATATCACAATTAAAACGCTTGTATTTATAGTGAGCTTTTAACTTAATTTTAAATAATTTAATTTGTTCATATGAATATCAAATTGGATATGTTATTAACCCTTCAAAGACGGAATTAATTTTTTTTAGAAATTTTTGGAATAATAACATAAACTAATATTTTTATTTATTTTGGTTAAGCCAATTAACCAGAAACCTATGTGACCATATGGTAACACTAGGCTTTTACATTAGCAAAAACAATAAATTTTACTTAATAACAAAAATAGTAATATTAAACTTAGAATTATAGTTTTGGGAAACAAATTATTTATTTCGTTTGAAATAAGACGAATCATTTAATAAACAAACCTACAATACATTTGCTGCACTATATTTATCCTACTGATGAGCAACCTTCATCTGCACATCTTCTTTTTCCATCCAGAACAGCAATTACCAAATGGTCAGTACGATCATATCTGATATCATTTGATATCCTATTTAGTGACAAGCTGGTTTTCGTTGACGATATCCTACCAGCATATTTGTGCGCAATTTTGTATCTTCACAAATAAACTTCGACTATTTCTCTTCTAAATTCCAAATTGGTCAAATTTACTCTAGAGAATTTGTGCAATATCCAAGTATTTTGCACAGCTTTATCTAACAATCACGTATCAGTACCATTTTTTGCCACGAAAACTAATTTTATGTCTTACATTGTCTTCATCCATAAGATCTGTACTACCTATAAACTCATATTTATTGTACATAGCAATTATATGCGGCCGTTGTACGTGGACAATGTTGTTATCTTTGTAAAGTTACCATTTATTAAATTTTTCGTAGAATTTTCTTGTCATTTTTTTCCCTAAGGTTTGTGTAATATCTAACGAAATGTTTGTATGATAATCTATGCTTGTATTACCTGTTAAGCTGATTTCTGCTGGGGTAGATAATTGTCGGCCTGAAAAAGTATCCACAAAACTACCACCTTCATTTGCATAATCTTTCTCTGTGAGTGCTGTCACAGTTTTTTCGTCATCGGAATCATTATAAATCTTATCCATAGCTTGCTGCAGTGAAAAACCGGGACTAAAATATGAACGTAAAATGCACCCACGAAAGCCTAGTGTTACCATACGGTAACAGTTGTAATTAGCGATCAATAAATAGGTCTAAATAATAGAAATATTTATAATAAGCTAAGATAACGATTCTAATACAGTTTTGATAATAAAAACAAATAAACAAATTAACTACAAGTATAAAGATAAAAGAGTTATGATAATTACGCAAATTTGAGATCCATATTTATACACTTGTTCAAAAACTGAAGATTTGAAATAAATTTAAACTATGTAAACATAGATTTTTTTGTTAAAAACTAGTTTTAGCAACTGCAGATATACCTTCTAATAACAACTAGAAGTAATCGCGGCGAATTTAACAGACTTACTGCTACTTGTAGCTATGCAAGTAGCATCATGTTTGCTTGACGCTAGGCGTTGAAGGGTTAATAACTTTTTTAATAGAACAAATTAATAATATCATATAACTCAATATAGAACAAAAACACCATATTTTTGTATCTGAATTTATGAAGAATTAGAACAAAATTGTTACAATTTAAATGAAATAGTAATGAATAAAAATATATTGGAAAATACACTTAATAAAGTAGAACTTAAAAATTACATATTTAAGAAACGATTCCGTAGAGGATTAATGAATGAATTAGAGTCAATAATACAAAGTATTAGTGGACATCTTGAAGCGCCAAACGCTGAAAAATATGATAAACTTAATTTTGAATAATAAAAATATAACTGAACATTTTAATAATCAAATTGAAAGTATATATATAAATACGAAACTATTTGCAAGAACATGAAGTTTATAAGGTTTTTCATGAATTAAATAGAAGAAACTTTAAATTTTTATAGGTTAAATACTCTACATATTGGACTGTTGATGAAGTAACGAATATAATTAAATTTAAAATTGAGACACTCTTAAATAAGTTAATAATCATTTAACTGCAAATATGAAAACTTTGAAATAAAAATTATAGTTTCTATTCCTATTCCCGAATATAAGAACCCACTTCTCCAATTTACGCCTCCACTTTAAATGAAGATAAATACTATACATTAGATAACATACCTGAATATTATGAAGAACAAAATAATCCGTTAAAAAGATTAACAGAAAGTATTTTCGTTAAAAAAGAAAGTAATATAACAGAAATTTGTCTGACTGATTGTAATTTCCATATTAATATGAAAAACATATATATATATATATATATATATATATATATATATATATATATATATATATATATATATATATATATATATATATATATATATATATATATATATATATATATATATATATATATATATATATAACATCACGCCTTCTACCCATTATTGAGTGTGGCACTCTGCCAAAGCAGATCTCGGTAAGTGATATATTTTACGCGTGAAGTGCGTTTACCAGCCGTCGAATAACGGCCCTCAAAGATGTTAGTGGTGGGGGAGCCATAGGGGTAGTTTTGTTTTTTAAATGGTGAAACTTGTTTATCGCCTGTGGGAATCGAACCAGGGTTCTCAGAATTCACAGGCCGACTTGATACCACTGAGCTACCCCACATTTTTGTTAAAAAAGAAAGTAATATAACAGAAACTTGTCTGACTGATTGTAATTGTAGTTGTAGTTATTATAAAAATGGAATATTTAAAATACGTGCTCGTCATACTAATAAAAAGTTAACCTATAGATGAAGATATAAAAATATTCTGTTAATACTTGTAAAGTAAATGATGAATATGTTAAAATTCTAAAATATTATGCGAAATGTATTACAGTTAATTTGAATAGCCATGTGCATATTCAGGCAATAAATAAAACAATATATATTAAATCGTTGGAGAAGATTTACATGAATGAACAAAATCTAATCAAATTAATCAAATTTTATTCGCATTCCGAAGTAGCTAATCTCTGTATAACTATTAAAAATAACACTGATAAACAAAAATTTAACTTTTTGTTGTGACATGGATTTTAAATGGCGTATGTTATGTAAAATTACACCATAAAGCAGAAAATGGGGTGCCGGAAAGTTCACCGAAAATAATTCACCGAATAAAATTCACCGAAAAACAATTCACCGAAATAACAATTCACCGAAATACAATTCACCTAAAGACAGTTCACCGAAATGATAAATAAATTGTAATATTATTACCGTAAATAAAATTGTAATATTATTAGCGTTATTAACTTTCCTTAGTTCTAATAATAATTGTAATATTATTAATGTTCCTTAGAAATGGCAGCAAAATGCATTAAATTTAGACAAATAATATAATAAGCCAAGGCTATGATAATGGGTCTAATATGCACGGCAAAAATACTGGTCTACAAAAAATAATATTAGATTTGAACCAGGGAAATAGAGTAGTGGGAGAAGACTCTTGGACGAGTGCGCATCCAATTTTCAAGGAACGCTATGGGTGCGGCCATTTTTAAGGTCGTTGTGTGTGAGGCAGAGAAATATAGTAGTGGGAGAAGACTCTTGGACGAGTGCGCATCCAATTTTCAGAGAACGCTATGGGTGTGGGTGTGGCGATTTTTAAAGTTGTTGTGTGTGAAGTGTACACGTGTGTTTGTTTACATTTAGAAAATTTAGAAAAAAAATTAATATAAACTGTACTTGTTGCAAAATGTCTTGTTCAGTGACAGGATGTGTTAATAGTAGGAGGTTTAAACCGGAAGGTATTTCTTTTCATACGTAAGTGTCTTATTACCATAATAAGTGAAATTAGAAAAATTATTTCATGTAAAAATTGCCAAATAATGATAGTTTTTACAATAATTTTATTAATGCTGTCGCCCAACATTTTTATGGAAACATTTTAATCTTTTCTCTGGCTTAATTGAGCATTTTAATGAGACCTATAATTGAAGAACATCATGGATTCAGACTAGCGAAAGCAATTATTGGTGCTTATAGTAGAAATAGATTCTTCAATTTAGCAAAAAGATACACTACAATTTTAAAGGGTACCTTAGTACGACGACAGCTTAATAAATTAATCACCAATAATTAAAATAATTATCTTTACGATATATATTTTCTAAATATATTGAAATATATTTATTTCATAAGAACCTTACTTTTTAAATAATGATATAAAACACACGCTTTATACTTCAAATGATAGATCGTACAAATAGAATAATGTTGATATTTTGTTGCATTTAACGTTGGCATGGTTACATGAAGTAAAATGTGTTATTTTTGAAATTTATTAATAGTACATTACGCAACATAAATTATTTGTTATTTAGTTAGAATATTTTTCGCGGCTCATGAGGCTTAGCCGTACTGAATTTTTAAATTTCCCGCATCAACCTACCTTAAAAATGGCGGTCTTCAATTTTACAAGGTTCGCGCAGCTTCAAGCGTCTTCTCCCACTACTCTATTTCTCTGATTTGAACCCGCGTGCTTTTTATGTTCCTTGTGCGAATCACATCCTAAATCTAATTGTAAATGATGCCGTTAATACAAACCATGAAACAGTTAAATTTTTTAATATAGTATAAGAATTATACAAATTTTTCTCAGCGTCCACTAATCGATGGAATATTTTAATCATTTATGTTGCTAATTTAACTTTAAAGCCCTTATCCGAAACACACTGGTCAAGTAGAATTGATGCCATAAATCGTCTCTATAAAATTTAGCTGAAATTTATTATGCATTATTTGCAATTTTCAATGACTACACAAGAGTCGACGAACAATCTAAACACCAAAGTAAAATGTATATGAGAAACAATTTCTACATTTACATTTATTTGCTCCGTTACAGTGTGGTTGATATTTTAAATCAAGTAAATTTTGTGAGTAAAATGCTTCAATCTCCAGCTACAAATTTGCAACTTGCTTTAGATGCATTAAACGAACTAAATTAGTTTTCAACTAATTATCTATCTGATGCTAGTTTTGCAAATTTGCTGAAGTTCCAAATTAATTGCAGAAAAGTTTGACATAAATAGAGAGGAACGTTAAGCTGGCACAACCATTGTGGCACAATTAAACAAAAACTATCAGAAAAATTAGTACTCATTTATTACTAATTAATTACCAAAGAACGAAATTTATTACTGTTATTTTTTAAAAAATAAGTGGGGTTGTGCCAGTTTATGCGTTAAGCTAGCACAACCACACAAAAACAAATAAAAATAGCAAAGCACCATAATAATAATAGTTTACTAATTAATTACTCATTAATTACTAGTTAATTACTAATTAATTACTAGTTAATTGTTGAAATAAGATGTATAGTCTATATTTGAGATCCGGAGTGGTAACAGAGATGGAAAATGGATCTACGGCGAGGGAACGGAGATGCTTCGAATTAATTACTCGAGCACAACCAGTTGTAATGCATTGTAGACTGTATTATTTCATCAATAAATATTATAACTCGAGTTTCGAATTAATTACTCGAGCACAACCAGTTGTAATGCATTGTAGACTGTATTAACCCATCAATAAATATTAGAATTCGAGTTTCGAATTAATTACTCCAGCACAACCAGTTGTAATGCATTGTAGACTGTATTAATTCATCAATAAATATTATAACTCGAGTTTCGAATTAATTACTCGAGCACAACTAGTTGTAATGCATTGTAGACTGTATTAACCCATCAATAAATATTATAACTCGAGTTTCGAATTAATTACTCCAGCACAACCAGTTGTAATGCATTGTAGACTGTATTCATTCATCAATAAATATTATAACTCGAGTTTCGAATTAATTACTCGAGCACAACTAGTTGTAATGCATTGTAGACTGTATTAACCCATCAATAAATATTATAACTCGAGTTTCGAATTAATTACTCCAGCACAACCAGTTGTAATGCATTTTAGACTGTATTAATCCATCAATAAATATTAGAATTCGAGTTTCGAATTAATTACTCGAGCACAACCAGTTTTAATGCATTTTATAATACATTACTCGATCAATAAATATTAGAATTCTAGTTTCGATATAATTACTCGAGCACAACCAGTTGTAATGCATTTTATAATACATTACCTGATCAATCAGTGTTAAAATTCGAATTTCGAATTAATTACTAGAGTAAAACTAGTCGTAATACCTATTATAATACATTACTCGATCAATAAATATTAAAACTCGATTTTTATAATTAATTACTCGAGCACAATCAGTTGTAATGGCTATTATAATGCATTAATACATCAATAAATATAAAAACTAGAGTTTCGAATTAATTACTCGAGAACAACTAGTCGCAATACCTATTATAACGCATTACTCGATCAATAAATATTTAAACTCGAGTTTTGAATTAATTACTCAAGCACAACCAGTTGTAATGCATATTATAATACATTAATCGACCAATCAAAATTGAAATTCAAGTTTCTAATTAATTAGTCGAGTAATTAATAATAAACACGACTTTGCGCGAGTAACTAATTCGAAATTCTAGTTTCAATATTTATTGATGGACTAATGCATTATAAAGTGTATTACAACTGGTTGTGCTCGTGTATTTAATTCGAAGCATCTCCGTTCCCTCGCCGTAGATCCATTTTCCATCTCTGTTACCACTCCGGATCTCAAATAGACTATCCATCTTATTTCAACAATTAACTAGTAATTAATTAGTAATTAACTAGTAATTAATGAGTAATTAATTAGTAAACAATTATTATTATGGTGCTTTGCTATTTTTATTTGTTTTTGTGTGGTTGTGCTAGCTTAACGCATAAGCTGGCACAACCCCACTTATTTTTTAAAAAATAACGGTAATAAATTTCGTTCTTTGGTAATTAATTAGTAATAAATGAGTACTAATTTTTCTGATAGTTTTTGTTTAATTGTGCCACAATGGTTGTGCCAGCTTAACGTTCCTTAAATAGAGCCGACTAAAAAAAAAACTACGCATTTAGACTCCTACTGAAAAGAATAAATGTAATCATCGAAGACGAAATATTTATTCCAAACCACCAGTTCGGTTTCAGGAAGCAGCACACGCCCATTCAACAAGTGCACAGGGTTGCCAACGAAATAGACAGTTGTCTACAAAATAAACTCATCTGCTCCGGAGCATTTATAGACGTAAGTCAAGCCTTCGACAGAGTGTGGCACAAAGGGCTATTGTATAAAATTAAGACAAAACTACCGCATCCGTACTTTCTTCTGCTAAAATCTTACTTAAGTGATCGCCAATTCCAGGTACGATACGAAAACAGCCTTTCCAGTACACAATCAATTAAAGCAGGCGTCCCACAAGGAAGTGTACTTGGACCAGTACTATACCAACTGTTCACAACTGACCTTCCATGGGGAAACAGCGTACTAACGGCCACCTATGCAGACGACACAGCAATTCTTGCAACACATAAAGATCCAGTCACCGCGTCCTCCTTACTACAAGAATCATTGGAGGAAGTACAGAAATGGGCGGATAAGTGGAGAATTAAAATTAATGAAAATAAAACCACGCACGTAGTGTTCACAAATAGAAGAATAACCTGCCCACCGATCCCAATCAAGGGAAAAACCATAGACACAAAAGACAGCGTCACCTACCTAGGCATGCATCTCGACAAAGGACAACTATGGAAAAATCACCTAGTAGCTAAAAAGAAACAAATAGATATCAAAATTAAAAAGATGTACTGGTTGCTAGGAAGAAAATTCCAACTATCACTAGAAAATAAAATACTGCTTTACAAAACAATGTTAATCCCAATCTGGACATATGGGATCCAATTATGGCGATGAGCTAGAAAATCAAATACCAATATCATCCAAAGAAGTCAGAATAAAATCTTACGTATGATTGCAAATGCACCATGGTACATCAACAACCATACCCTTCACAAGGACCTACAAAACCAAATATGTCCACGAACAAATCCGTAAGTTCGCGTCAACATATGAAAATAAATTTAGCAGTCATCCCAACGAACTAGTCGCCAACATCCACAACAAAGAAGACAGCCTGAGGCGCCTCAAAAGAATAAACCCATCCGACCTCAAAAACTATGATCCCAACATGAACTAATTATTCATAAACCCTAATCAATTAGGAAGCAGCGATGGCTGCTCACCTAACGCATGATATTTTGTAATACATCAGATTTGCTTGTTGGCGCTAAGGCTAGTTGTAAATAAATAAGTCAATAAAAAAAAAAAAAAACTTTGATTATGAACATGAAGATCAACATATAGTAAATCCTGAAAATTAATTCGAAGTAAATTTTTATTTATGCATAATAGATCAAACTTTAATTTCGCTACAAGACAGATTTTCTTTATTAAAACAACATATGGATTTATTCCAATTTTTATATTTATTGGATAATTTACAAAATAAGGAATATCTATTATCTTGCTGCAAAAAAGTACAAGAGAGATTAACTCATGAAAATCAGTCCTATATTGACGCAGATGATTTATGTGAAAAATTTTACAATGTCAAGTATTTATTACCAAATCAAAAGGCGATATATCCCAAATAATTCAGTATATTAATTCAAATGATTTAGTAGCAGTTTATCCAATCTTTTCTGTAACACTCTGTATTCTTTTATCATTACCTGTGTCAGTTGCGTCCACGGAGCGGTCTTTTTCTAAATTAAAAATAATTAAGAGTTATTTACACTCCACAATGACGCACAATAGATTGTCAGATCTCGAATCTGACATACTGGATAAACTTAATATTCATGATATTATTCAAAGTTTTTCTTTACTGAAAGCTAGGAAAGTAAAATTTATTTAATTTATTTCCTTTTTTTATATTTAATTTTCAGTATAATATGTATTATGTTTATATTATAAATATTATATTTTTCCTTTATTGTTTTTTTTTTTGGGTTGTTTATCTGTTTTCTTGCGTTTGTAATTTTGTATTTTAAATAAAAGAGTTAACACAGATTATTTAAATCTTTATGTGCGTTTCTTTTCCAATGCGGTAAGATTTTTATATGTTATTAAATTTAAAAATATTGATAATTTATGGCAAATTTAGAAAGAAAATACCTATACATATATATATATATATATATATATATATATATATATATATATATATATATATATATATATATATATAACAAACTTCATTTAAATGTCCCTATTCATAAGCTTCAAAATTATAATATGTAAAAATTAATGATACATTCTTTTTAAATTCATTACGGATATACTTAACAAATGCTAATAGACAAAGAAAAATTCAAGTGCCCGGACCTAGACAGTATGTCCCAAAAATAACGAAACTCTTTAGATATAGAATAAAACACGCATTGTATTATGTTCGAAACTTAATATTTATTCAAAATAGGTTCCATTTGAATCAATACACTTTTTAGAACGATCAACTAGCATACATAGATTTTTTTATGCCATCTAAAGGAACGTTCTTTAACACCAGTGTCACGGCTGCTTGAATAGCTGGAATATCATCATAAAACGCTCCTTTCATGGCAATTTTAAGTTTTGGGAAAAGATAATTGTCACATGGTGATAGATCAGGTGAATACGGAGGGTGGTCGATGACATAAATATGTTTTTTCATAAAAAATTCGTTGACTTACACGAGCGACTTTTTGGTCTTCATTTAATTCATATGGAACAAAACGTGAACAAACCTTTCTTTTACCCAAATCTTCAGTTAGCATTCTCCAAATAGTATTTTTACTCGTATTTAATTTTTCACCCAACATTCTAACAGTAAAATTCGCATCGACAGCAATGATTTCACGCACTTTTTCGACTAATTCAGCACGATTTTCGGCTTTTGGACGTCCAGATCTTTCATCACCATTTAAATCTTCACGTACATTTTTAAATATTGCAAACCACTTATAAACTTGTAAACGAGATAAACAATCATCACCATAAACTTTTTTCATTAATTCGTTTGTCTCAGCAAATTTGTTTCCACGTTTAACACAAAATTTAATATTTGCTCGTTGTTCCATTGTATTTTTACAACATAAGCACAAAAACTACTGTCATTAAAATGCGCGTAAATTTTTAAACTGTCACCTGATTTCATGAAGTTGTGTGCGTTCGAAAGAGGAAAGATGTATTTGTAAATGTGTATGTTCAATAGATGGCGCTACGTGTTCTATGATTTAAATTAAAAGTTTTGTTATTTTTGGGATATACTGTTATAGTTGTTGGGGTTCTTATCATCTATACAAAATTTTAGAATATTATTTTTTTGATACAAATATTTTTAATTAATGGGGCGCCATCAAAACTTTTGCACACAGATGCCGTATGCTCCTGACGCGCCTCTGAGCTATAGGTATAAATGGGTATTTATTGCCATTACGAAGCAAAACTGTTTTTAAGCTAAGTTTAGAAGAATCAATGAATAGGCGTCAATTGCTTGGTTCATGTTTCAGTCCTAATGCGTTGAGGGACTAGTATCTATTGGAATTTTGAAAAAAATCGATTTTTTCTTTTTTACATTTTTTAACTCCTTACATTTCTAAAGTCACGTCCTAAGATATTTTTCAGAAATTCAAAAGGTACATTAGTATAAAAGAACTTTAAGAGTTCGCGCGCTCGCTGGTGTAATAATACGAAAAAAATTTAAACGCGATTTTCTCGAAATGACATTTTTTCTAACGGCGGACCGTTAATCTTCGGATCTACTGAACCGATTTTCATAAATCTTGGCGCGTTTTGTTTATTAAACTATTCTACACAATAATTCACCACAATTTAGACAAAAAATAAAAAAATGAAATTTTGACGCAAGAAAAATGGTTGATTTTCTTCGTTTTAAAAGTCCGCCATTTTTTGTTTTTTTTACCGATTTTTCATTAACGGTGATGAATTATTATGTAAGATACCTTCCTCTTTAAAATGCTTTTTGCTTATTTTATTTCTGATTTGCCAATCCTGAGATTAACTGTCCGCCATGGAACAAGGATTTTTAAAGGACTCAACTTTGTCATCTATCAATTGGTTAAAAATTCAAAAAAATCTAAAAGAAATTTTTGTATTCTCGAAGGACAAACTTACATTATAGAAAAAGTTGTAGAGTCATATCAAATAAAGAAGCGGCAAAAAAAATACTTGAAAATTTACTTTTTTTTAGCCTACTAATCCGTGCAGTATACCAAAGTTTCTTCTTGAACGAAACAGTGTGTAAGTCAATTTTTAAGTTTTCAGCAGTAAGTTATAAGTACGTCACCTACGAGAACATTCCGTCCTTCTAATCTGAATGCTAGAAGTTCTCACTGTGATTTTGCTAGTTTTAAATCCCGAACTTAGTCATTCTGTTCAGCCTGTGAAATCAGATAAAATACTGGATCATTGTCGATTACCTGTACGAACTGCATATCATCTGTTGAAACACCAGTGCATTCAGAATTTTCTTCGTCGAAACTCTAAGATTCTGGTGGATTTGGGATAGGAAGTTCTTCACTTTGTTCGACGGCCTATAAAGCTTACGGTAAATTGTGATACTGCCCAATGTGCTTGCACTTCGGTTCGCTGCCCTGTATGTCCGTGAGGCAAAAATAACAATCTGTAACATACTCGTAGTCTTTCGGTTCTCTCCACACCATTGGTACTGCAAAACGTATTTTACGTTTTGTACCTTTCAATCAACCTGTTAAAAATATTACACAACTCTTACAACATATGTTAGGGGCCCATAACTTATCTTGATCTCCTACTTTAACTTAGAATTAAAGTTCATAAGCTCTGCGTACAAGTTAGGTAGAATTTGATTTGTGTACGACTTCTTGCATATATAGACAAGAATAAATTTGTTGTATATTCGTTACTGCTGACACATTACGCAAAATGGTGTAATATACATATATTGCATACTTTCAAAACATAAATGCTTCTTAATAAAAATCCGTGGATAAAATCAATTCTGGTTCTAAATTCTGTCTTTTCTAAACTATATTTAAGGAATAATATGGTTGGTAATACCGGCCCTAAGCCTAGTGCAACTCAATTAATTATTTAACTTTACATCATTTAGGGCCGGTTTCTGAAAAAATATTTAACGGGCATATTAACTAACTGTCGCTTAAATTTATTGAAAGGTTAAAATTGCATCGGGTTTCTGAAAACAAACGTCAGTTAATTTATATGTTCGACTCATGGTTCTATCCTGAGCTAACATTATTCTTGAGTCTGTAGGTCTCAAAATAATAGATTTTGGTAATAACTGTGTATTTCAATCACCAACAAAGCCAAACGAAACTAACACAGCGTCTTAACGAAATTGGTTTTTGAAACAAGGTTAGAAAAGATGAGAACTGTCACTGTCAGCCGTTTTCAATTTATTAAACAACTGCGCATGCGTCATATAATTTAACTGGACCAATTTTCCGCGTTAACTTAACGGGGCAGTTAAATACCAACATGATGTTTCAGAAACCCATTTGACAGTTTATCGAAGAGTTAAACTAACTGACCAGTTAAATTTGGTTTCAGAAACCGGCTCTTAAATATATAAATTTACAATTTACACTATTTATACATTAAAAAAAAAGCAACTTGGCCCGCTTTTTTCTAATATTTCACCAGTTTTAAAAAAAATTCGTCTGGCAACACTTGTCTGAAATCAGTCGGCGAACTAGCAACATAAAAAATCTTGCACTGTTTATTAAATATGTAGTTTGATGACGCTTCTTGAAATAAAATGAATGGTAAACGTAATATTAAAGATTATTTCCCTGCTACTGCTCCAAAACAAGAAAAATTTGTACCTGTAATTATTATGTTATTATTATAAGAAAAAATATGGTGTGGGCACCACACGACTTTCTTATACACAGCATATTTAATATTTAGGATATATGAATGTTATATAATATTATTAAACATGTAAATTAGGTTTTTACTAATTCAGCATTTATATGTTTGAAACATATAAAATATCAAATTTGTTTACGTATAATTTTTTAGTAATGTTGACTACTCTGTGTTTAACTTTACTGATGAGGCATATACAGGATATCCGTTTTTCGAACATAACCCTTGGAATCTCAAGAACCGTGAGATACCAAGTCGTTTAAATTTAAGCAAAATTGCCAAATTAGTTGACCATTTTAATGATGTATTTGTTTTTCCGAAAAAAGACATAGATAACTAGATAAAGCGAAAATTAAAATTTATGTTTTTTATTTCTATTGCTACTATGATTATTGAAATATATTATTAAATATAAAAATTAGTTTTTCTCAAAATTAGACGCATATACAGGAAAATTGCAAATAACATTTTATGTTCCAAATATTTTTGCTAACATCTTTTATTAGAAACTTTTTTTTTGCAACTAATGCCATTTTTGAAATAAATGGAATTTATTGTTTTGTGTCCAGTAAACTTCCTCTTCCGGTTTTTCAATCTCATTCAAAATCAACTTAGCTCTTCGTATTTTCATGAAACTTATAATTACCAAGTTTCGTTAACAAATCTTATCTCGTTCATCAGATATTGCACACTCGGGCACACATCCACACACACACACATACACACACACACCCACACACACACACATACACACACACACCCACACACACACACACACATAGACATCATTGAGAAAATGATCAAAACGGATTCAGTGGACCTCAAAACACGTATTTCCGCGAAAATCTCGTCAACGATTTTTTTCACGATTACAATACTTCCTTATACTCTGTATAAGAAAGTAAAAATATGTCATACCTAGATTTTTGTAACACCATCCTTGGAACATCCAAAAAATTCTAGTTACGTCTCTGAGTCGGAATGTGGATTTGAGACCCCGGGTTCGATTCCCACAGCCTACAAACAATTATCACAACATTAAAAAATTATCTCTGTGGCTAACCACGAACATCTTTGGGGACCGTGATTTGACGGCTATTAACCGCATTTTATGCGCATAAATTTATTACTTACCGAGGTCTGCTACATCAGAGTGCTATTTCCTGTAATAAGTAAAAGGCGTAATGACATATTTATTTTTATTTGTTCATTATTCAAATATGCCATAAAATTTTGATAAAATTTAAAATTTAATAAATAGACACATGAATAAATGCGAAGTACATAAAACTGTTTCTATTATAGTCGTATATATATGTAAAAAGATTTTTGAAAAAGCAATTTATGACTACACATTTCACATGTCGGTGTACATAAATGTTAATAACAAATTAAGGGCGCACTGCATTCAATTTGAATTTAACTATTGTGTTACCCTCCTTACGTTTCCGCACTTCGTTGGCGGGACCTAAGCCATTTAGTCACACTCATACGGGGTGTAGTAAGGACACGGGTCACGAACCAATACAGCGGACCAGGAAACTCATATTTCAAATACGTCTCGCTGAAACTTGCCCAGTGACAAAATCTTGTGCTATTTATAATTTTGTTATACATGCCGTGGTCAGAGCTGGGCAATACTTAATTACTTAAGTTCTTAAGTACCAATTTTTCGTATCTTCTAGTACTTAATACTTATACTGAAGTATATTTATTTTTGTGTTATTTAATACTTGAAATTTTCAAGTACTAAATTTCAGCTTGTACTTAATACTTACATTTTTGGATAGTAAACGTAAAAAATATTGAAGTACTATTTAAATAATTAAGTACGTCAATATTACTAAAATCACGGAAAGTACTTAAATATTTTGAAACATTGAAGTACTTTGAGTTTGCGGTTGATGTAGTTTTTTTTATTATGCTGTACTGTGACGTAAATATGAGGAACACAGACATGTTCAAAATATTAAAAATATATCTTTACGATATAACACGTGTGTACTATCATCTGCTGCAGTTGAAAGAATATTTTCATTTGCAACAATGATTAATGGTCCATTGAGTGATAAACATTTCGAGCAGCTAGTATTACTTAAAGCAAATTCTAAAAAAAATAATAATACATCTTAAATTATATTAATTTTATAACTATTTTGGTTCCATTTATTTAGCTATATTACTTTATGAAATATGTACATTTTTATTTATGTATACATTAGCACACTAGTATTACATATATGTTTATTTGTATATATAAGACTGATTTTTTTTGTAATTTCCGGCTACATCCTATATTTTACATGTACTTATTTATTTTGAAATAAAATATCTATTTATTACCTTCTTATACGCAGTATAAAGAAGTATTGGAATCGTGAAAATCGAAATTTTCACGGAAATACGTGTTTTGAGGTCCACTGAATCCGTTTTGATCATTTTCTCAATGATGTCTCTCTCTCTCTCTCTCTGTCTGTCTGTCTGTCTGTCTGTCTGCCTGTCTGTCTGTCTGCCTGTCTGTCTGTCTGCCTGTCTGTCTGTCTGTCTGTGTGCGTATGTGTGTGTGTGTGTGTGTGTGTGTTCTTTTTATTTCAAAAATGGAATCAGTTACGAAAAAAAGTTTCCAAATAAAAGATGTTAGCCAAAATATTTGGAACATAAAATGTTATTTGCAATTTTCCTGTATATGCGTCTAATTTTGATAAAAACTAATTTTTGTATTTAATAACATATTTCAATAATCATAGTAGCAATAGAAACAAAAACATAAATTTTTATTTTCGCTTTATCTAGTTATATATGTCTTTTTTCGGAAAAACAAATACATCATTAAAATGGTCAACTAATTTGGCAACTTTGCCTCAATTTAATCGATTTAATCAGTAAAGTTAGACATAAAGTAATCAACATTACTAAAAAAATTTATATTTGATATGTTTCAAACAGATAAATGCTGAATTACTGAAAAACTAAATTACATGTTTAATAATATTATATATGCTGTGTATAAGAAAGTCGTGTGGTGTCCACACCAGATTTTTTTTTAATCATGTTTTCAAAATGTATATTTAGAATTGTTGTTATTAAAATAAATAACTATAACAGAAAAACTATTTGCTTGAAAAAGTACTGCAAAACAAATACTAACCATGGTTAGTTCTGGTACTTATACTTAAGTACTTTGGTCCTATTACTTGCCCAGCTCTGGGTATGAATGAAAGAGGAATTTCACAGCAAAAAGACAAGTATATTCTAGCTCGAACCTTGAACGAATGTGAAGTGGTATCACTCAGTACCTATCTTATTGAATATTTTGAATGGTCCACTCTACAATAAAGGCGAAAGAAAATAGTACACATTTTGCGCGTTGTGGCAGCACTCTTCCACAGTAATTTTTGGACATTTAGATGTTTAGTATTAGTTAAATTAAACCTCGTAAAATTAATTTATTAAGCAGTTTTTTTATATTGTACTTCTAAATAAAAGTTCAATCTTTGTTTCCCGTGTTCCAGTTATTTAATTTTGTTCTTGTATGATATATTTTTTTCTCACTTAAAATAGGCAAATAATGGAATTTTAAATGTAATTTAATTACAAAAGGAAAATAAAAATTATTTTTTTTTCACGGGAAGCACGGATTAAACTCTTTACTATCTAATGACGTTTAATTTGGGCTTCTAAAGTTTAGAATTTTTTCATAAAGTGTTTAATACGAATATCATTTTTCAATCGCATTTTATCAGTGCAGTGCGCCCTTAACGGAAACAAAAAAAATCTATGCTGTAATATTACAAAACACTAATACGCTTAATTCACTATAGATTCATCGTCTAGCAGCCAAACATTATTATTTTTTAGATTTTTAGAAAGTATAGTTTGCGTGAAATTAATGAAAATCTATGCAAATTTTCGTAGATCGAAGAATGCACGCGTTGCTATGTATATGAAATTTGACTGCAACCAGATATTTTTCAAATCTGTCAATCACTTTTGACGTTACGCATGAAACTTTTTTTATATAAATATTTACAATTTTTAGACAAGTTAAACGAATTTTGTAAATTGATTTAGGTATTAGATGATTCAGGATACATGTTTTGACCGGCTTTTAATTGATTTAATGCTTTTATAAAAGTTTTAAGACAAAACATCATATTGTCAAAAAATTTAAAAGGATATAGAAAAACAAAGAAAAATTTGTCTTGGGAAATAATGTACAGTAAAACCAAAAAATATTTGATCGCAGCATTCTACATTGTAATTGGTATTATAGAAGTTAATCCTACATCAGTTTCCGCGGAGCCTAGCGAGAAGGCCTGGCAAAGCCAGGCCGATCGCTAGTCCTATATACTAATTAGATTAATTCACTATAGATTCTCCATTCTAGCAACCAAACATTATTATCGGTTACAGCTTAAACGGTTTTTCTGTTTGTAGTGTTTTTTTTTCTATGATTTAAAGAATGTTTGGGATTTAGTGAATTTTTGGTATTATTAGATTTTTTGAAAATATAGTCCACGTGAAATTAATTAAAAACTATGCAAATTTTCATTGATCAAAGAATGCATGCGTTGATACGCACATGAAATTTGACCGCAAGCAGATATTTTCAAATCTGTCAATCACTTTTGACGTTACGCATGACACTTTTTTATGTAATTATTTCAATCTCTAGACAATTTGGGAAAATATGCTAATTTGATTTAGGTATTAGAGAATTGAGGATATTGTTTTGAATGGTTTCTAATTGACTTAATGTTTACATAAAAGTTTTTAATGACAAAAGATCTATTTGACAAATCTATGGTTAAGAAACAATATTACCTGTCATATTCAAAATCTAGGCTTTGAAAATCATAGACCAAAGCTGTCACTTTTGACGTTATGCATGAATTTTTTTGATAGAATTATTTCAATTTGTAGACAAATTAAAGAAATTTTTAAAATTGATTTAGGTATTAAATGATAGAGGATACTGTTTTCAATTGATTTCATGTTTATATAAAACTTTTAATACAAAACGTCAAATTGACAAATAGTTTTTAAAAGCAAAACAAAGCAAAATTTGTCCTCAGTATATTGACCGCAGCTACATTGTAAAAAAAAAATTACTCGAATAAAAGATGTCAGACCTAATATTCCAGCTATTTGCAACAGTTTTTCAAAAATTTTAGGTAAAAATTTCAATTGATTTCATGTACATATAAAATATAATTGTAGAACTGTCAGAAAGGACGTCCGAAGGATTTTTAATAGTTTAATAAAATGTTCGCGGAAATAAGACACGTATTTGATTGAAATTTTACGAATGTCAATTGTTTCAAACTTGAAGTATTTCGAATCATACCGTGTTTGGTGTCATATGAAAGGGCTTTAGAAGACCTTTCAGAACAAATAAAAAATAGTTAATTTAGTAAAATGTTTTCAAAAATAAAACACGTATTTCATTGAAATTTTACGTTCGTCAATTGTTTTAAACTTGAAATGTTTCGAATATTATCATGTTTGATATCATATGAAAGGGCTCTCAGTCGAAATAAAAAAGGTTGACACTTTAGCACCGGAAATTATTTTAAATATCAGGTATTCGGATGTTTTAGAGAAAACACAACTAGGGTTGTTGTTGAAATTACTTACATGTTGATGTCGCTAAGTTCCTATTGAACTCTACCATCTATTCTACTCTTACTCTATGAATGAATACTAACCTTACGCTACTATATATCTAATTACAATGTACTAAATCAGAAAATAGTTAGCTACTTACGTCAAACAATATTATTTTGAATACCTGACCTCATTACAACATAAACTAATTTACTAAATAATATTCACTAAGAATTTGCTGACTTTAACTTGTTACATTCCTCCCTTTTTCAAACAATTTGCTTCCTGTAAAGTGGCACAATTTCTATATTACATATTTAGTATATAACATAATTTAACCATTCTTTTTTTCTTTTTACATTCCTTTTTTATCTTCATTTTTACTAATTTTAAATCAAATATACATAAACATTAAAATACTTTTATCACTTGTGTCAATCAAAAATAATCGAAATAAACACCACCATCGTCTTATGTTCATTTTATAACGCACAGCACTAGAATAAAATAGAAGTTTGTACCTCGCATGTCGTTCTTTCTTCTGGTTACTTGTAGAAGTCGAATTTGGTTTTAATTTCTTCTTGTAGTACTGCTTGTGTTGTTTAGATCTCGAATCTCGTTCGCTTGTACTTCTTTTCTTCTTTTGGCCATCGGTTGTAGAGTTCTTCTTTTGATGTGGATTTTTCCTATCGTACTGTTTTCTTTGTTCTTTACTTCTCTGAAACTGTTTGCTGTTTTCGAACTTAATGCTAATGCTTCTTTTTCCTCCCTATTTACCTCGTAAATTTTCGCAGTTTGCTTGGTCACCGCGCCATTAAGTCTTTCCTCACTGCTACGGTCTTCTTCCGAACTTACTTGTTGGGTGTCATCCTCATTCTTGTCTAATTCAGCAATATTTTCTCTTTCTTTAATTTCTTCACAAAGACAGTACTTTTTCTTAGGCATCTTACATTCAAAACATCTTAATACTCCATCTTCCATCGGAATGCCACCAGACTGGTTATAAATCAAAAGAGCTGACTTTTGGTCACCGGATATTTCCGCCATTCTTAACATATTCAAGAACCACGTAATTTCCTCCATCTCTTTTAATTCTTCCGCATCTATTTCTTCTGTATTTTTATTAGTTTGGCCTGTTGTTTCTGCTTCTCTTCTCTTATAGTGTGTATTATTTTCAATATCTTCTTCTTTCTGACTATCGTAAACATTCGACTGTTTACGCTGATACTTATTCTGACTCTCACGCTGACAATTCCTGGCGTAATGGTTGCCATTGCAATTGTAACATTGCACTTCATTTTCATATCTTTGATTTCTATTATTTCTTCTATACCGAGTGTCATCATCTTCTCTCTGATAGTCGTAGTAATCGCCTCTCTGATAATTGTAGTTTTCTTCTCTCTGGTAATTGTAATTTTCTTTCCTCTGGTAATTGTAATTTTCTTCCCTCTGATAATGGTAATTTTCTTCTCTCTGGTAATTGTAATTTTCTTCCCTCTGTTAATTGTAATTTTCTTTCCTCTGGTAGTTGTAATTTTCTTCCCTTGGATAGTAGTAATTTTATTCCCTCGGATAGTGATTCGGCCGTTGACGCTGATGCTGTTGCTGACACTGTCTGGCATAGTGGTTGCCATTGCAAATGTAATATTGTACATAGCGTCTTGTTTCGTTGTAATTTGATCTTCTTTGGCCATACATCTTTTTGGATCTTATTTCTTCATTCATTTAATTGCTCATCAGTCGTTATTCACCGCTCGTAGTGAATAGACGTGTTATCCTCTCTGCTGTGCGCTAACAACAACTACAATTAAATAACCAACTAACAAATTAAAAAAAAAGCAAGTGTTACCCAACACCATAGCAACACAACAAATAATATCTAGTGTATACAGTGACAGTGCTAAAACTAGGAGTGGTCTTCGGTCCAACACTCCAAAGATAAAATGCCGGCCGACCCCGCCACTAATTGGCAAAGAGTCGGCCCAGGAAAAACCAAACGTGACAACTCAACAACATTATCCATCAAACGAAGAATAATAAATCCTACACAAAGTATAACTATTCTTACCCAAAACCGATACCAACCATTATCGCCAGTAACAATCAACACAGAATCCGAACCAAACAACACAAACGACAACGAGAAAATAACTAAACCACCACCAATATTTGTTCCGGACGTAACAAATGTGAAACCACTGCAAGATATCATAACTACAGTAGCCAAGTAAAAATACAAATAAACACAATAGATAACTACAGGAAAATCATCCACATACTAAAAGAAAAAAGTGTAAAATTCCACACATACCAGCTAAAAGAAGAAAGGTCGTACAGAGTTATAATCTAAAACTTCCATCACTCCACCGACTTGAGCGAACTAAAAAAAGAAATAGAAGAAAGTTAAAAACATATTCTACATAAAATAGCGTACCACTAAAGAACCGTTATCTATATTTCTATAGAACTAAAACAAGAACAAAATAACAAAGAAATATAGAATATCGACTTCCTACAATACACCAAAGTAACTATCGAAGCACCTAGACCAAAACGTGAAATCCCACAATGCGCAAACTGCCAAAGCTACGGACACAGCAAAACCTATTGTCAAAGACAAGCACGTTGCGTTAAATGCGGAGAACAACATCTAACAAGGGACTACCCTAAAAATAGAAACACATCCGTTGTATGCGCACTGTGCCAAGGTAACCACCCGGCTAATTACAAGGGTTGCTCGGTCTACAAAGAAATACAAAAAGAAAATACCCCCAACCAAGAGAAAGAACCACAGTCTACCAACCCAAAACATACACAACCACTACTACAGATACAACATACGCACACGTAACTATCACCAACGAGCAAAAACAGCACACTAGAACAGATGATGATAAAAATTATGGAACGGATGGATACAATGCTTAACCTGTTAACAACGTTAATCTCAAAACTCACAGGATGACAAGAAATCTTAAAATAGCAATATGGAACGCCAATGGCTTGGCTCAGCATAGCCAAGAGTTAAAATTCTTTATCATACATCATCGCATTGACATAACATTAATATCAGAAACACACTTCATTAATAAATCTCATCTAAAAATACCTCATCATAAAATATACCATACAAACCACCCAGATGACACGGCACACGGAGGCACAGCCATAATAATTAAAGATACGTTAAAACACTACGAATTGCCGGAATACATGATGAACCACTTACAAGCAACATCAATAGTAGTCGAAGACCGGACAGGTCTTATAAAAATCTCAGCTCTATACTATCCTCCCAGGCAAACCATCAAAAAGATAGACTTCGAAAGTCATTTCAATACACTAGGAAATAGATTCATAGCGGCAGGGGACTACAACGCCAAGCACCCAGACTGGAGATCACGACTCGCAAATCCACGTAGGCGAGAACTATTAAAAACAATTCAGGGCAACCAATTGAATTACTTAACAACTAGAGAACCCATATACTGGCCTAGTGACAGGCAAAAAATCCCAGACCTCCTAGACTTTGGTGTAATAAAAAATATCTCCCAAAACTACATAAGAGCCGAATCAAACCACGAACTATCATCAGACCACTCTCCTGTAATAATGTACATAAACAATGAAATACTAAAAATAAACACAACAAACATACAGACTGGGAGTCGTTTAAAGAAATTCTAGACAAGGAAATAAACCTAAAAGTACCTCTAAAAACCAATTCAGACATACATGAAGCTCTCGAACATCTAATACAGACCATCCAAAAAGCAGCTCAACTATCAACACCTCCATTGACTGAAAAACAAATATCAATCGAGTACCCTAACGAAATAAAAAGACAAATCGCAGAAAAAAGACGCCTACGAAGAATCTGGCAATACGATCGAAACCCTCAGAACAAAACAAGATTAAACCAAGCGCAGAAAAAGATAAAACAAACCTTAAACGACTGGAAAAATAGCAACATCCAAGAACACCTAAGCAAATTACCAAACACAGCATCGACAGAGTACTCCCTCTGGAAAGCTACAAAATATCTAAAAAAATGACAACAACAGAATACCACCAACCAGAACCACCGACAACAACTGGGCAAGAAACGATGTAGAAAAATGCAACGCTTTCGCAAAGCACTTTGAAACCGTATTCCAACCACATCAAATAATAAATGCAGAAGAAATAAACATAAAACAATACCTGGAAACTCCAGACCAACTTTCACCACTAACAAAAAAACATCAGCATGCATGAAATAAAAGAAATAATAAAAAAGACAAACCCAAAAAAATCCCCACGATACGACTTAATACCGGCAAAATCCTTAAAGAACAACCAGAAAAAAAAGTAAAACTAATGACATTCATTTTTAATGCCATATTAAGACTAAGTTACTATTTACCCCAATGGAAAAGAGCTCAGATCATCTTATTTCATAAACCTGGAAAACCCGAAGAGGAAATGACTTCTTATAGACCAATAAGCTTACTGCCCATCCTGTCAAAAACCTTTCAGAAAACACTAATGTCACGTATAAAACCAATTCTTGATAAAATAATATAATACCAAATTACTAATTTGGATTTAGACAAAAACACACAACAGTGGAACAAGTGCATAGAATCGCAAGTAAAATCCAAACAAGACTAGAAGAAAAAGAATACTGCTCCGCTGCCTTCCTGGACATAACACAGGCATTCGACAAAGTCTGGCACGACGGACTCATCTATAAACTAAAAAATAACTTTACAAACAACATACACCAACTACTAAAAATCGTAACTTATAGGCAGGCAATTCCAGGTCAGATACAACCAAGAACTCTCCGATCTACATCCCATAAGATCAGGAGTAGGGTGGTCCTTAATATGGATGTATCCGAATTTCTTTGCTCCCTGGGGCTCAAATGCTTCCAAATGAATAAAAAAAAATTGCCTGAAAATTTTAGCTCTTAATATTAACTTTAAGATAGTCCGCGCTCCAACCTAAGTTTCTCATAGAAATAACATGGAAAAAATTTCATTTGTTCTTTAGAATTCCATAACTCTGCCATAAATGAATCAAAAGTAATTAATTGTGTCAAATTTATTATAAATTCAACGCTCTACAAAAAAGTTCTCTTATGATTTTTCGCTAAATCTATTGGCTTAAGAGTTATTTGAGCTCAAAGTTTAATTATTATATAATTATTAATATTATCAATTATAATTATTAAGTAAATATTTATTTTATAAAATATGACAAATTTTTCTTATAAAATTTTTATTTATGGTCAAAAAAAACGAATATAATATTTGTATTTTTGTGGCTTTATGGACCACCAACGCCATCTCTGATAGTATCTGTGTACTCAGACATTTTTATCCTTAAAAATATTCATAAATTACCTAACCTTAAATTAAAATAAACAATCTGTGTGAATTGTCTAACGAAATATTTATTTATCATGACATCAAGAATAATTTTACGTCAAAATATTTATTTAATTGGTGATGTTGACACTCAAATTATCGGTAATAAATTGCCTTCAAAATTACATGTGCTAAAAGTATTTTTTTATCATATACGTATTCTCAAATTTAAATTACGTGAAAGTGCTGAAATCTGTATAGATGAAGTTAAAGTATTTTGGCAAAAAGCTCAAATACCAACTAAAAGAAAAGACCATTGTATAGATCAGCTGTTAAAATTATATGAGAATTATCAGCTACTTCAAAAAAGTATAAACAGAGACTCAAACAAGATTAAAGAGGACGAATTTAAATCTTCATTGTTGAATTTGTTCGACGTTGCTCACGCAAATGCGGCACTAATGGTCAATGAAAATGTAATGCATTTTTTAACTGAACAACGGAAAGATGGTAGAGTTGGTTACATAGCTAATATTGAGTCTGATGATAATGACCAAGCTCAAAAAATAAAAGATGAACTACTACAGCTACGTCGTGAAAAATCGGAGAGAGAAAAAGCTCGATACGGTAAAATTGATAATTTTAACTTGATAAGTTTAATTGATTTATTAAAAATAGTTGTATCTTTATTTCAATTCGCTTTTTTTGACCATAAATAAAAATTTTATAAGAAAAATTTGTCATATTTTATAAAATAAATATTTACTTAATAATTATAATTGATAATATTAATAATTATATAATAATTAAACTTTGAGCTAAAATAACTCTTAAGCCAATAGATTTAGCGAAAAATCATAAGAGAACTTTTTTGTAGAGCGTTGAATTTACAATAAATATGACACAATTAATTACTTTTGATTCATTTATGGCAGAGTTATGGAATTCTAAAGAACAAATGAAATTTTTTCCATGTTATTTCTATGAGAAACTTAGGTTGGAGCGTGGACTATCTTAAAGTTAATATTAAGAGCTAAAATTTTCAGGCAATTTTTTTTTTATTCATTTGGAAGCATTTGAGCTCCAGGGAGCAAAGAAAGTCGGATACATCCATATTAAGGACCACCCTAATCAGGAGTCCCACAAGGAAGCGTCCTTGTGCCAATCCTGTACCTGATATACACAGCCGATCTGCCAACCTCAGCAAAAACCACAATCGCAACCTTTACAGACGACACCGCCGTGCTGGCTTCCAACACAAATCCAGAAGAAGCCTCAGCCGCACTACAAGAACACCTTAATAAAATACAGAACTGGTTAAACGTATGGAAAATAAAAGCCAACGAATCAAAGTCAACACACGTTACATTCACTACCCGCCGAGAAACATGCCCACAAGTCCACCTAAACAATTCTCCACTACCGCAAGCAGAATCCGTTAAATATTTAGGATTACACCTGGACAGACGTGAAAACTGGGGCAAACACATAAAAGCAAAAAAACTACAACTAGGGATAAAATATAGAAATATGTACTGGCTTCTAGGAAAACACTCAAAATTAACGACAGAAAACAAATTACTCCTATACAAATCCATACTGAAACCCATATGGACGTATGGCATACAACTGTGGGGCACAGCCAGCAATTCCAACATTGAAATCCTGCAGAGATTCCAGTCCAAAGTACTTCGAACAATTGTCAACGCACCCTGGTATATTACAAACCACGCACTCCATGAAGACTTAAAAGTGAAAACTGTCAAAGAAGAAATCAAAAGCGCAAGTGCAAAATACCTAGCCAGGCTCGAAAACCATCCAAACAAAAGCGCAGTGTTCCTACTAGACAACAGCAGCAACACATATAGACTAAAAAGATTTAACCCTCTAGAATTACCTTACCGTTTCGGTTAAGTATTATAATGTATAAGTTATTGTAAGGAAGAAGGTCACTGGACCTCTCTTTCACATGCTAATTTACTCTTAAATCATTTACTCATTATCTTAATTAGATAGATTGTAAATATAAATGAAATAAAAAATTTAATTGTTTGTCACTGAATCCATGCTTCTTGATTTATCTAACATTTTGTTCGTGTAGTTTGACAAAAATTTGCAACCCGTTGCTATCATTTGTAAAACAAACTCAACTTTACATTGCCAAATGTACTTTATAGCTGACTGTCGCTGACTGACTCCTAATAACTTGCTTTTCCACGAGTGAACCAAAAACGATTGGTTACTCTGATCTGACAAAATTTCCCTGATCGCTGCTACCAATTTGCATCAGAGAAAACACAACTAGGGTTGTTGTTGAAATTACTTACATATTGTTTCGACCAAAAAATTATTCCGAATCACATCTTGTTTAGTATCATATGAAAGGACTTTAGAAGTGCCGGCGTGCAAAATAGTTATTTTTTCGATTAGCAATTCTTTTAATTGAATGTACTCAAAATCATATTATGTTTGATATCAAATGAAAAGTCGTTTGAAGGGTTCGCGTGCAGAATTGAAAAATTTTTGATTGTTAATTATTTTAGTGAAATTGCTGTAAAATCTACCACTGTATGAACTATCTACTTACAGAACTAATCTAAGCATAATTTAATCATTATTATTTTTTCTTTTTTAGTTACATTATTTTTTACCTTTGTTTTACTTATTTTAAATTACACATACATAAACACTAAAACACTTTTATCACTTGTACCAACCGAAAAATAATCCAAATAAACACCACCATCTATTTATGTTCATTTTATAACGCACTGAACTAAACTAAAATAGAAGTTTGTACCTCGCATCTTGTTCTTTCTTGTTGTAGTCATTTGTGGAACTCAAATTTGGTTGCAATTTCTTCTTGTAGTACTGCTTGTGTCGGTTAGATCTCGGATCTCAGTCGCTTGTACCTTTTTCTTCTTTAGACCATTCGTTCTCGTAGAGTTCTTCTTTTGTTGTGGATTCTTCTTATCGTACTGTTTCCCTTGTTCGACAATTATCTCGAACTGTTTTCTGTTTTCGAACTTAATGCTGATCTGTCCAACTTCGTTATTTCCTTCATTAACCGCTTGTGAAATTTCCTCAATACCCTTACCCTCTATTAAAACATAATTTTGAACCCCTGATGATTCCTTTTCCCTCCTAGGTAACTAGCTAGGATTCCCTCAGTAGCGGCGAGCGAACAGGAAAAGGCCCAACAATTTTCATTATTTTAAGATCTATTTTATGCCGTTACAAAGCAAGAGAAATTATCTTTGTTTATTGGTTCAAATGTAGAATGTTATGCTCCAAAACTTTTTTGCTTAAAATAATTAGAAAATAGGGAAATTACTAATTTATGATTTTACATGTTAAAGTCCTATGTTCGAGAGTCGTGGTCACCAATCCTGTCTCACATCAATTGAACCCAATCTTATTTTTTTCTATTAATGTTTTATTTCTCATGTAGTATGCGAAAGAATTAAATGATATTTCATTAAGACATATGCTAGTATGTTGTTAAAACACAGATAAAATTAGATTTGTGTATCAGCTAAAAAATTTTCGTTTTATGCAAAATTTGTATAATGATAAAGATTGGTTTAAATATACCTTAACTTTGATATCACGGGTCAAACTGTCTACAAGATAATATATATATATATATATATATATATATATATATATATATATATATATATATATATATATATACATATATATATATATATATATATATATATATATATATATATATATATATATATATATATATATATAGATTCACCACGGTAGGTTTTTCATTGTGACCTACACTCGACTAGTAGCAAGCTATTTGCTCCGCTTCTGGTCTTGAAATCTATTGTGTACGATAACCAAAATGCTGCTGAAACACTGAAAGAACTTCAGTAGTGAATAGAAGAAGTAACAGAAATAATAAAGCAGCAAGCATGTACTGTTTCATTAATACAGCGCACCGCGTTACGTATGGCCATAAATAGTGATATTTCTAAACAATTTCTGTAAGTAGCTATTTCATTTTGAACAGTTTTTGAAATTAACGATTTCATTTACATACATACATATCTTCACGCTATATCCCATAAAATGGGGTATATATATATATATATATATATATATATATATATATATATATATATATATATATATATATATATATATATATATATATATATATATATATATATATATATATATATACGTATATACGTATATACGATTCGCACAGGCGACAAACAATTTTCATAATTTTAAAAGCTACCACTGTGGCTCCTCCACCACTAACATATTTGGGGGTCGTGATTTTACGACTGGTAACCGCACTTCACGCGCAAAATATATCACTTACCGAGATCTGCTTCGGCCGAGTGCCACACCCAGTAATGGGTAGAAGGCGTTATTTATATATATATATATATATATATATATATATATATATATATATATATATATATATATATATATCTATATAACATAGGAAATCAGTTTCTTACATGCTGTTGCTCGGTGTTATACTCGTACCGGATAATAAGAATTGTAGTAAAGATGTACCTGAAAGTTTACGTGATGAATAATATAAGAGGTTAAATAAATGTATTAAGAGAGTAGTAATAGAATGTAATTCGCGTTATGATGATTTGATGAATGAAAGATTTACAAATGATTTTCATATGAATAAAAGAATGTTTTGGTTGAGTGTGAAGAGATTGACAGGTGGCAGTGAAAACGATTAAAAGTGCGGATGGCGAGTTATAGTGGAATGAATCAGATGTTAGGAATAAATGGTGTGAGTACTAAAGTACTAAAGCGCTTTATATGGTAGCACAAATGAACCGACTGGTTCTAGTGAAAATGTAAGAGAAAATGTTAGTGGTGGTAAATGGGATATAGACGAGAGTGATGTTAGTTTTGTATTGATGCGTCTGAGGTAGGCTCCTGGTTTGAATGGTATATCGAATGAGATGTTGAGGTATGCAGGCGAGAGGTTAGTTGACTGATTTATTTATTTTTATAGATTTTATTTAAAACGGTGCGTGGCTCCTGATGATTGCAAATGTGCTATTATTTGTTCTTTATTTAATGTCAAAGGCAGTTCGACTAAATGTACTAATTTACATGTAATAATTTTACTTAGTGTGGTAGGGAAATTGTACGGGAAGATTCTTATTCATAAGGTATGAACCTTAACAATCCTCGAGTGTTATACAAGGTGGTTTTTGACTGAGAGAGGGTATGTGGATCAATTATTTTCTCTCGTATGATTGTTGAGAACGCATGTGGTAAGAACAAGGTGTTCTATGGCTTTCTCGATTTAAAAAAAGCATATGATAGTGTTCATCGCGAGACTTTGTAGGATATACTCCTACAATACGGAATAAATGGTAATTTGTTGCGGTGAGAGTTAATGGTAGATTGAGTGATTGGTTTTGTATAGATGTTGGTGTGAAACAAGGTTAAGGAATGTCTCGGTGATTGTGTAATTTGTATATGGATGTGTTGTTAAGAACGGTGCTGAATGAGGTGGATGGAGTACATATTGGTGGTAGTGATGTGCTTACGTTAGCGCATGCGGATGATGTTGTTATGAGTGAATCTGAAGAGCAATTGAGAAGAATGATTCTAAGTATAAATGAATCAGAAAAAGGTTTAAATCTTTGATTAATTGTTAACAAAAGTAAAGTGTTAGTGTTTGAAAAAAGCGATTTGATGACTGACTGCAATGTTTTGATGAAAGATGTGAGATAGGGTCAAGTGAATAAGTTTCTATACTTGGGTAATATGTTGTCGAGGGATAGATGTATTGATCGTGAGATTGAAAGAAGAGTATCTGCGGGATGCAAGGTATTGGGTACCCTGAAAACCTTTGCTCGAAATGTGAATGTATCCGAAGATGCTCGATTGAGTGTGTATAATGGTGTTTTAGTGCCTACATTAATATATGGTAGTGAATATTGGATGCAGATGAAGAAACATGAACATGCGGAGTGTGTAGGTATATACTTGAAGATCGTGACCGGAAAACATTAGTGTATGATGAGTGTGAGATTTAAAAGAATAAATAAATAAATATACATCAGCACGCCTTTTACCCAATACTGGGTGTGGCACTCGCTGAAGCAGATCTCGGTAACTGATATATTTATGCGCGTGAAGTGCGGTTACCAGCCGTCGAATCACGGCCCTCAAAGATGTTAGTTGTGGGTAATTTTAATGTTGTGAAAATATTTCTCGGCTGTGAGAATCGAACCAGGGTTCTCAGATCCACAGGCCGACTTGATACCACTAAGCCACCTACCCCATATTGAAAAGCAGGTTTTTTCAAAGTACGTGGAGCCTAGCGTGAGGATCAGGTAAAACGATCCTATCTTTAATTCATTTTCTAAAAGGCATAACTCAGTATATATCTATAGATTCATCAACAAACTTTTACATTTTCTAGAGCGTAGATGGTTTAATCGATTAATTTGAAAATATATTAACTGATACAAATCAGTAACGATCATCATTTTTTTAGATAGGCTGGACACATATATATATATATATATATATATATATTCATAATTTTATTGGGCATGATGGTGCGAGGAATCTTGAAAAACATGAATTTTTGGAATAAAATCTACTAAATATGTGTGGGTTAGTAATTGTTAAAAATATTAACAGTCTTTTGAAATTTGTCAACAAGCATGTCACATTTTTAATCAGATTACTCAAATCAGCCGAAGTATGGCATTATTTAGTGAAAAAGTTATAAAATGAAATTACTTGAATTGAAAATAATATTTATATTTATTGTAGATAAAACCAAATAATAATTTAGAAAAAAATATCGCTACATCATATTATTATTAAAGAAATATAAATTAATTTATCTAAGTGCTTATATTGCCACATTTCATCATTTTTCTTTTAATATTCTAATTACGTTTTAGTTGAGAGTCGTAATACATGAACATTAACACTTCCTAAATCAATATTGCAAGAAAAGTAATTAGGATAAAATACTTAATTTATTACCTCTGCAATGAATTATATTAATCGAACAATTATAGTAATGAAACAAATATAATTATTAAGTAATGATACTGAGAATAATATATTATATAATATATTATACATCAAGGGAGACAAGCACATGTTTTTTCCCGAGGTAATAAATTGAAGGAAAAGGCGAAGCCGAGGACTAAAAAAAATTAACCGAGGGAAATACCACTTCTCTCACCAGGTGAATATACTACGTTTTTCCATGTTCCTAATATTTAATATGAATCTTTATTCTTATTAGTAATATAAAAATTTGAATAAATAAACAAACGATTGTATTTTGTTTTATTTTTTCTTTCCTTATCAACGGGAATAAAATATTCTCAGTAACGAGTCTAATGTACACATATTCTTCTGCCTTTATTGGCAAATGAAGAAGAAGCACATTTTAATAATACTCTATAATCATTAAATAATACCTTTGCGTTTCTTGATAGGTAATGCCGTAGGTAATAATAGATAAAATTTGTTCATTAAAATTTACGAAATAATAGTAGATAATCTACGAAAACAATAGCACAAATTGTGGCTGTAAGTAAAACTACTGTACATCGTTTAATAAAGACAGAACATTTTAAAGCGTACTATTTTCAAAATCATATAGAATACAATCCTAATTGACAATCCTAATTGCTGTCATTGAGTTACTATGAAAATTGCAAATTCCATGTATCACGTTAAATATAACAGACGGTATCATCAGTAGTGAGGGAAATAATTTTAAATATTTATCTAGATTCATTCTTCAAAATAAATTGTATATGTACGTAAATACATTTGTAATCGAATAATAACAATAATAATAATAAATTGCTATTATAAAAATTAAGAGTACAATATTTTGTATGAAATATAAATGTCTCTGTTTTTCTTCTACAATGTTTGCTGAGTTAAAGCTGTCACATTTGTCAATTCGTCGCTACGACAAACCAATAAATTCAATAACTTGCAACGTAAAAATTAAATTATACTTATTGAAAAAATGGAAATTATATAGTTGAGGTACCTTGATTGTAACACTCTTCATCAAAACCCGTAGAAAAAAAAATGTTGTTCTTTTGTAAATATTTTCGATTTTTTTTAGCTTTATGGCCAACAGATCGTCGTGAACATGAAATATTTACTCATATACATTATTTCTGACGACCAAACTTTGAACATCAAATAGCGCGACTATAAAGTCGATGACCTTTACACGTTCGCAAATTTCGAAAAGTAATCCAAAATTATTGATTCTCAGACACTTTTAACATGTTTATTGCCCCCATTACATGAAATTATCATATTTGTTTTCGTAGTGTATTCGAAATTTTACAGGCAACGGATCAAAAGTTACCAAGTCCGCTGCTTCCTTAATAAGTGGTGGATCGTGAAGTAAATTTTGATTACTATCTTTTTCCATCCTTCATAATAGGTATACGTATTATGAGTATTTCTTCACTTTTTATTTATATAAGTGAAGAAATTTGTCATGTACCTTATTATTTTTGTTTATCACGACCCAGAAAACGTGATGTGCATTTGCACATGCAACTCTTTTGATTTATATAAAATAATTACAAAATTTCTTGTATTGCTTAACGCAAACGTAAAATGTAATATTTAATATTGGAAAGCATAGTAACATACGTGAAAGAGGGCAATTGCAAAACTCGTTTGGTAATTAAATCTTATCCTCACTAGTATTGCAATATACTATTATTTAAACGCTTGCCAGAACAATACTTACCTCTGTCAATGTTTGTACTGTAGACAACTTCATAGTCATCGTTAGTAAAACGCCGAAATCAAGATTGTGCAAAAAAACTTATGTGCTATATTTATTCTTTAAGCATATCACAAAACTTTGGCATAGCAATATATGTACAAAAAGAAATACATATTTTGAAGCACATACGTCAAAATCAACAAATTTGCATATCCGTGGTTTTAACGTTTTACTAAAGAAATATCAAAACGACCGCAGATGTACATCCCAAAAATTCCAAAGCTACCACACTCAGTTAAATTTGCTCCGAAAATGTAAGTTTTTCAAATTGTCTCGTACATCATATGCATAAAAATAATCTATGACTATCAAAAAGCACTCTCCATAGTTGACTTCTATCTAATAAAAAGAGTTTCAAGTTAATCGGTCAAGCCGTCTAGAGTGTAATATTTTACAAATGTGTATGATTAATCTACAGATATTACTGAAATAAATCTTTTAGTATACGGTCTGGCTGTCGGCCTGACTTTGTCAGGCCTTCACGGTATGCTCCGCGGACAATGAAATAGAATTCACTTCTGTAAGACAATTGACACGATAGATTTCAAAGCTCTTGCACGAACAAAAAATATAAAATACTGCAAGCGAACCCTTCAAAAGACCTTTCATTTGATATCAAACAAGATAGATTTTGACGCACTTTCACTAAAATAATTGACAAACGAAAAAATTCTTATTTGTACGCAAACCCTTCAAAAATCTTTTATTTGTTTCCAGACACGTTATAGGTTTTGAAGCACTTTCAGTAAAAAAAATTGGCGACCGAAAATATTTCAATTTTTCAGGCGGGCTCTGCCAAAGACCTTTCATTTGATACCAAACACGATAGGTTTTGAACCACTTTCACTAAAACAATTGCCGATCGCAAAAAATGCATTTCTGCACGCGTGACCATCAAAAGAACTTTCATATTATACCAAATACGATAGGTTTTGGAATTACTTTTCACTAATACAATTGCCATTCGAAAACAATCCAATTTTGCATGAGAACAATTTTTTTAAATTCCATTTGTTCATCTAAAGCTCTTTCAAATGACACCCAACACGGTATGATTCGAAATACTTTATGTTTGAACTAATTGATGATCATAAAATATATATTTTTTTAATTTCATCTGAAAGTTCTTTCAAAGCCTTTTCATGACACCAAATACGGTATAATTCGGAATACTTTATGTTTGAAACAATAGATTATCGTAAAATTTGAACTTTTAAAAAAATTTTATCTGAAAGTACTTCTAATGCCCTTTCCTTTGACTCCAAATACGGCTGGGTTCGGAATATTTAAAGTTTAAAACAAATGACGGTCGTAAAATTTAGATGTGTTAAAGATCAGCATTTAAAACACTTTTTCATGTTTTTCTCAAATCTATGATTTACAAAACCTGGATTTTAGATATAAGAGGTAATATTATATTTTAACCATAGATTTGTCAAATTGCAATTTTGTCTGAAAAACTTTTATACAAACATGAAATTAATTGAAAACAGTTCGAAACATATATCTTCAATCCTCTAATATCCTAATCAATTTACAAAATTTCTCTAACTTGTTTAGAAATTGATATAATTGTATAAAAAAGATTCATGCGTAATGTCAAAATTGATTGACAGCTTTAAAAATTTGCCCACCAAATAATTCATTACTTTGTTTTTTTGGGACATTGTTGAGAAATCCGTGCGTTCTGAACCCAGAACTGAGTGATAATGAGAAGGGACTACGAATACACCGTCTCGAGTAGCCCATACTAGTACCAGTCGACGCCACGCTTGGTAGCGGCGTTGCCAGCGTATTAATAAATAAGTCTTATTATATGTGAGCGCGTTTTATTCATTGTAAAATAACATATATTTTTTTAATCAAATTAAAAAATCTAGTGATTTGATTGAATAATTTTAGCCATGAATATATATATATATATATATATATATATATATATATATATATCTTCACGCTATATCCCAACAAATGGGGTAGCACGAACCCTAAATCACTCATAAAATATTCACTAATTACATTCATCAAATAATCAGCCCTCGTCAAACATTATCATCCGAACACATCACCCTCACTTAAACCACATTCATAGATCACTCCATATAAACTCAATCATTTATTACACTCGAAATCATTTATCACAATCAAACTTTAAATCACATCATTCCTATTCACTTATCCTCTTTCTTCGACGTACATAACATATGCATAAAACATCTCAAATTACTCACACTTACTCTAAACAACGATTCTAAAAACGAACCAAACAACGAATCTACAAAGATAAAAGATAAAAGCGGTAGCCTGCACTTGTATATGAAAGAAAAGTCCAGACAATGCAGTAACTGAAAATGAAACAAAAAGATAAGAAAGGAAGGGAGTGTCGCCCTGCGCTTGTTATTGAAAGTGAATTCCACACAATTGCAGTTATACACTCTACGTAAGAACTGAAAACGAATTGAAAGATAAGAAAAGAAGGGAGTGTCGCTCTACGCTTATTTTTGAAAGTGAATTCCACACAATTGCAGTTAAACACTCAATGTAAGATCAGAAAACTAATGAAAAAGATAAGAAACGAAGGGAGTGCCGTATATATATATATATATATATATATATATATATATATATAAAAATTAATGTTTGTTTGTTTGTTTGTTTGTTTGTCCCGTATGCGTTCTTATACCATACATCCGATTGCGATGAAATTTTGCTAAGTTGTTGTGTGCACGCCCGCAAAGGTTACTGACTTAGCAAAAGTCGAATTCGCCATCTTGAAACAAAATGGCGGCTAGCTATCTTGAAAAGTACTTCACTGATTTGATTCAAATTTGGTATAGAGATAGACGGGAACCAATCTTAACATATAGGCCTAATAAAACTTGAGTCCGCCATCTTAAAACAAAATGGCCGCTAGCTATCCTGAAAAGTACTGCACTGATTCGATTCAAATTTGGTATAGACATAGACGGGAACCAATCTTAACATATTGGTATAATAAAGCTTCAGTTCGCCATCTTGAAACAAAATGGCCGCTAGCTATCCTGAAGAGTACTGCACTGATTCGATTCAAATTTGGTATAGGTACAGACGAGAACCAATCTCAACATATAGGTACAATAAAGCTTCAGTCCTATGCCATTCGAATTCAGACGTTTGCAGTTTCCGGTACGACGCACTTTCTTTGAGTTGCAATGCAACGCATGCCGGGTACTCGCATTAAATTGTAGACCACGCGAACGAAGTCGCGGGTAATAGCTAGTATATATATATATATATATATAGTCACGAACACATACAAAGTTGGAAGAAGCGAGGATAAGCAACATACAGTAGCAACAGTAGACACATGGGAAAATAAAATGAAAATTATGAAGCAGAAAAATAAATTGATCGGTACACAAATTTATATAGAAAACGACATGACAAGGGAAGAAATAAAAATACAAAGAGAGATATCAAGGATAGCAAAGGAAGAAAAACTAAAAAATAAAGCTGTTAAGATTGGATACAGAAAGATTAAAATTGATACAGATTGGTATGAATGGTGTGATGAAGGTAAAACAATAAAAATAAGCAATAAACCAAAAAACTTGCAACCCACAGTCCCGATGGAGAGGGCGTAGCAGGAAATGCACAAAAAGAAAAAATTAAGGCTAGTAAAAATAAAGGGGGTAATAAACTTAGAATAAGCACATGGAATGTTAGAACTATGTTAAAACCAGGAAAAATGCAAGAGATAGCTAATGAAATGACCAAATATAAAATAAATGTGGCGGCCATACAGGAAACCAGATGGAGTGGAGAAGGGATGATCAGCAAAAACAATTACAACACGCTACACTCAGGTGGGAAAAAACAAGGTCAGTACGGGGTAGCTTTCATCATTCGAGGGGAGCATAGAGATAAAGTAACTGAATTCAGAGCAATAAACGAGAGAATTGCATATTGCAGAATAAGTGAAAAACCTTCAAATATATCCTTACTGAACATATATGCGCCAACGGAAAATACCTCAGCAGAAGAAAAAGAAGTGTTCTATGAAAAGATAGAAGACGAAATAGAGAATATCCCTAAGGAAGATACAGTGATAATTCTAGGCGACTTTAACGCACAAATAGGGAAGGAAGATTACATTCAAAATATAGCAGGAAAATACACAATTCATGACAAAACAAATGATAATGGGCAGAGGCTATGCAGATTGGCAACAAAAATGAATTTAATAATAAGTAGTACAAAATATAGCCACCCAATGAAGCACAAAGTGACATGGACATCGCCAGATCAAAAATACAATAGTCAGATTGATCATGTACTAGTTACTAAAAGGAAGCAGTCAGCAATAATGGATGTAAGAACATATAGAGGAGCGTGTGCAGACTCGGCTCACTACATGGTAACAGCGACAGTTAAAAATAAATTAAGAAGAATAAGTAAAGCTAAAAAGCAAGAGAGGACATGGAATATAGAAAGACTAAGTAATGAGAGCATAAGAGAGAGCTATGAGACGGAAATAGATAGCTGTTTATACAAGAAATGTGAGGAAAGAGACTTGGAGAGAGAGTGGAGTAACATAAAGGAATGCATACAAAAAGCGACCAAGAAATGGATAGGATTAGAACAACCAGGAAAAAGAACAAAGGAATGGTACAACAAGGAATGCCAGGAAATAGTAAGAAAAAAGGCAGGGGCAAGACTAAAATGGCTAAGAACAAAGAAAGAGGAAGACAAGGAAGAATATGAGAGAATAAGACAAGAATGCAACAAAATTATAAGAAAAAATAAGAAGGAGTGGATTGAAAATAAACTAAAGAATATAGAGGAAGAAGGAAAAAATATAAACACCAAGAAATTCTACCAAGAGATAAGAGAACAAAACAGAGTACATAAGGTTAAAATATGTGGCATAAAAGACAAAGATGGAAGATTGACAGAAAATGAACAAGAATATAAGCAAACCTGGAAAGAACACTTTAAAGAATTTTTAACGGAACCAGAACAAAGTAATACAATGAATGTGCAAGAAACATACGGAAACGAGAGAGTGGAAGAACCAACATTAAAGGAGATAAAAGAGATAATACAGAATAGCCGAAATGGTAAAACACCCGGGAAAGATGGAATTAACATCGAGTTAATAAAATATGGAGGGGAAGAGCTTCAACAGCGAATATACAAGCTAATCAAAAAAATATGGAATGAAGAAAGTATTCCGGAAGAGTGGACAAAAGGAAGAATAGTAACGATACACAAGAAGGGAGACCAACAAATATGCAGCAACTACAGAGGTATTACGTTACTGAACACGACATATAAAATTCTCTCAACATTAATCCAAAGAAGGCTAGTAAATGAGACAGGGAGCATAATAGGACAATACCAATGCGGTTTTACCAAAGGAAAATCGACGGTTAATGCAATACATACGGTTAAACAAGTTATAGAAAAGGCTATCGAATATAATATATATGTAGAAATGCTATTTATCGATTTCAAACAGGCGTTTGACTCCATTAGAAGGGATAAGTTAATGATAGCCCTAGAGGAACTAGGATTACCAGCAAAATTAAGAAGACTAGTTTGGATGACTATGAGAAACACAAAAAACAGTGTGAAGACGCAAAAAGGCGAAACAGAGGAATTTGAAGTTAATAAAGGGGTAAGACAAGGCGACTCATTATCAGCAACTCTGTTTAATATGGCATTAGAACATGTAATTAAAAATATAGAAAAAGAAGGGACGCTTAGAACAAGAGGAGGGCAGGTGATAGCATACGCAGATGATATTGTGATAATGTCAAAAAACAGGAAAATCACAACAGAAATATTGCAGGAAATAGTAAATAAAGGAAGAAGAATAGGAATGAAAATAAATGAAACAAAAACTAAAATGATGATAATTGGAAGAACCGCTGAAAATAAGGAGATTAAAATAGGAGAATACAAATTTGAGCAAGTGGACAGGTTTAAATACTTAGGGATCACGATAACAAGCAAAGGAGAAAGAGAGGCGGAAATAGAAGAAAGAATATTGGCAACAAATCGAGCATTTTATGCTAACAAAAAATTACTGAATAACAAAATAATTACAAAAACCACAAAAATGAGGATATACAGAACGATAATACGGCCGATAACAATGTATGCTGCTGAGACAATAACAATGACGAAAAAAGATGAAGAAAAATTGCGAATAATGGAGAGAAAAATAATGAGATCAATATTAGGACAAAAAAAAACACCGGAAAATGAATATAGACACTTAATGAATTACGAAATAGAACATGAATTAGGAGGCGAGGACATAGTTAAGAAAATTAAACAGCAGAGAGTCAGATGGCTTGGGCATGTATGGAGAGCGGAAGAAAAGGATGCGATTAAAGCAATAGTAGAATGGAGGCCAAAGGGAAAGAGAAGAAGAGGAAGACCCAAAGACACATGGATACGTGAGGTGGAAGAAGATCTAAGAGTAGCAGGGATTCAAAGATGGCAGAGCAAAACAAGAGACAGGAAACAATGGAAGGATATAATTAGAAAAGTTTAATTGAAATGAAAGAATGGGAGACTGATCCACACCAAAAAAGGGATTTAGAAAGTTTCGGAAGAAACGGCGCAACCGTAGATAGATTCACCACGATAGGTTTTTCATTGTGACCTACACTCGACTAGTAGCAAGCTATTTGCTCCGCTTCTGGTCTTAAAATCTATTGTGTACGATAACCAAAATGCTGCTGAAACACTGAAAGAACTTCAGTAGTGAATAGAAGAAGTAACAGAAATAATAAAGCAGCAAAATGCACTTCAGCAAGCATGTACTGTTTCATGATTACGTTACGTATGGCCATAAATAGTGATATTTCTAAACAATTTCTGTAAGTAGCTATTTCATTTTGAACAGTTTTTGAAATTAACGATTTCATTTAAAATGGAGGTAATATTTTGTTCGACAGGCCTGAGAAGGTGAGGTACGTTTAAATGAAATAAAATAGAACTGTTACAGAACTTTAATTAGATTAATTAAATTTTAATGTTTACTGGTTTGTATTCATTACTTTAACTTCTCAGTATGGGGTAATGGCTCAATGGAATCAAGTCGGCCTGTGGATCCTAAGAACCCTGGTTCGATCCTCACAGCTGACAAAACCTTTACATCAATTTAAAATTACCCCTGTGACTCCCCGTCCACTAGCATCTTTGGGGGTCATGATTGGACGGCTGGTAACCGCACTTCATGCGCATAAATATATCACTTACTGCTTCGGCAGAGTGCCACACCCTGTAATGGGTAAAAGGCGTGATGATATATTTATTTATTTAACTTATCAGTACAGTGGCAAACAAAATGTTTGCTCATGGTAATGTGCAATTTTTTTTGCGAATTTTAGAAAAATTCCTTTTCCTTTCTATTTACTACATTAAATAATATATACCTTTAAATTATTTGCAATACTATTTTAATACTCTATATATTTATATATATATATATATATATATATATATATATATATATATATATATATTCAAAACTACTGTAAGTCAAATTCTTAAAGAATGTCATTATTTAAAAATATATATTTTGTTGAATTTATGGGGCCTGAAGTTAAAACGTGAAAAATTGATTAAAAAAAATTATATATGGAAAACGATTAAAGATATGGACTTGCAATTTTATATGATTATTTAATAAGGTTTGTAGTTCACATATTCATTTTTTCTTTTAATTAAAAAACGAAACTACAGCAGTCTCAATCAAGCCGTATGGACAAAAGAAATTACGCCGCGTGAAATTTTGGCAAAAATATTCATCAGTAAGTATACCACAAAAAACATTCTTTTAGTTTTGAATATAAACCACTGCACTGATCTCATAATAGGGCAAAACATAAATTTTTGGCGATTTGGTACACGTTTGAAAATAGGACGTTCGTTTTTCTTGATTTTTGATATTGAACAAAGTGTTTCCAAATCGCCAAATATTTTTTTTTTGCTTTATATTGTGGCCAGTGCAGTAGCTGAATAGCTAATAAGAATCTGTGAAAAAATTGAAGTAAATCGGTCGAGTAGTTTTTTTTACAGTTTTACGACGCACACAGAAAAAGTACGTTTCGAGAAAATCTAAAAAAATATTTAGTATATAGTATATAATATAATAGAACGGAGGTGGACTACTATCTCTGTAAAATAAAAACGAGTTAAGATTTTGATTTAAAATTTTGAGATACATACATACAAAATATGTAAAAAAAAATGGAAAAAAATTACAGTAAGTAAAGCCCTTAAATCAAATTTGGATGATTATGACAATTGGTAAAAATTTAGTTCGGCGGTCTAACGTATACTATTGTTGTTTTATTTATTAGCTTACAGTTTGTAATATAAATATTTTAGTATAAAATTTATACAAGCAATTTAAGTAGCCGCTAGTACAACTTTGTTTGTTTTCAGCAATTTTGCCTGAATCACTCATGAAAGCAAGAAGCAACAATGTAAAAATGTAGTAATTAAAATAACACAATAATAATAAAATATATTCAAATGCAAAATTCATATTTCTAGTACTTCATTCAAATACTAAATGCTCAGTATAAACACCAAACAGTACATAAATTAAATGCGCAATTATATTTAAAACTGAAAATAAGTTCCAATAAAAACGAGAGCAGCGGTTTGAGTGTCTGGAGCGTTATTCAGCGGGCATGCAGTTTGTTTAATAAAACTGCGAGCGATACGTACCGCTTCTGAATTTCACCGAACGTCTAATGTATTTCTTGAACGAAATTTAAAAAAATTACTGAACGTTCGAGTATTAACTGAACAAATGTATCATTTTTCCGTACAAGATTATGAAAAACATCGAGTTCTATCTATATTAGAATGCCAAACAGTTTATAACTATACGCTTATATTTGCTATTTTGCTTATTTTATAATATTTGTATATAAATCAACTAGATTTTTACTGTAAACATAAAACTAACTGTCGCTATCAGCTATTCAATGTTACATAATTTTAAGTACAAAGCAAATATTTTCTCCAAATCCGGAAATTGATAAGAATGATATGCATTAAATAATATTGTGTGAAGAACTAAATGAATAAAGTTTAATACTGTTTGTAAAATTAGTAATTTAGGGCTTAAGATAAATATTTAATTTACATTAGAAGTATAGCTGTTTTATTTGCCAATACTGAGCAAATATTTAAGACCTGTGTAAGGATAAATTTATCATCGGTAAATGTATACAGTTGTAGTAGCAATTCTAACACAATTTATAGCGTAGAGATATTCGTAAATCGCTACAGTTTTCTATAACTTTTGCAGTGACAGGAAAGTTAGTTATAAATCTTTACTATCACCCGCGTGAAACTTTTAACTTTACCATTCATCATATGTCAATTAAGAGCCACTTCTTACTAAGTTCAGTTGTTACTTCGTAGTACTCGTATATTGCCTGTTTCTATAGTACGCAAATATATTTCATATATAGAATAAAAAGGTTTAAGGAATCCATTGTTATATATTTTAATTATATTATAAAAAGTGTCGAGACGTAAACGTGTCTCATCTTTGGCTTGATAACAGTTTAAAATTAGTATTAAGAAAAACACATGTCAGATTATATAAAATAAGATTTTAAGTCAAGTAATTGTAAAAATACTCTTGTATAGATTAATGAAAGCATAGCTCAATAAATTGTGTAAAAGCAAAAACATATTTTCTATGTTACAAAAGCTGATATTCGAAACCAATAGTTATTTTTATAACAAGTGCCGAAAATGTTTTGTTACGCGCAAGTACAGAATATAACGCACGAGGCTTGCCGAGTGCAGAAATCTGCACGAGCACGTAACCTTTTTCGGCATGGCACGTGTTATAAACAACATTTTTCCTACAACTGTGCGATTTAGAAAATCACTAAAATATTATCAAAATTTATGAAATGATATTCACGAGAACGATGTTTTACGGCATTGCTATGGTTTGTTTGTTGATTGCTTGCACATTGTTCTACGTTATTTAAATATATTTCACTAATTTCAATATAATTTCTCCAAAATCGTCTAGATTGGAATACTACAGTGAGCGATTCTTCTTTATCATAAACACCTCCAAGGATAATTGAAGCCCCAAATCATGCTATATTGGATCTATTTTCGACAATGACAATCAACCTGCTGCTTGTACTTCTAAAGCCTCTGAAATTGTTGTCAGTAATATTACTGTTAATAATATGAACAGGTATAGATGAAATCAATATTTCTTTAGACAGTACAAAAGTTTCCACTTCACATTATGTCAATATAAGCAACTGTAACAACTGTGTTAATAATATACACAAACAATAAATATTATGTATTTCACTTACTCTTCAAATATCGATATATTTTACTTTGTTCGGTTATTTTTATTAATTGTGTACGATTAGATATACTGCAATTTAAGGTTATGTTTATAAACGTCAAAATATATCACTGCATATTTACTAGCGCTGGCTCACTGCATCCTCTTCTTCCATAAGCGTATGTGGCCAAAATATGAATGCCGCGCTCGGCGCGAAATTTAAATCGCTCTCAAAACAACTTTTTTTACAGTTGCGTAATGAATTACTTTCCGCACTAGTGTTTCTTTGCTTACAGAAACGCACTTGGTCTGTATTTGTCTACTTTCCGTACGTAACCAAGGCAATAATAGTTACGTAATAACAAAGAAATCGCACAGTTGCAGGAAAAAATATTAACGACTAAATTCATTCTGGTGTGTTTTCTGTATTGCTACAAAATCCTCGTCCCGTCACTGTTACACAGACTGTGCCAATTCTGAGAAAAATGTCTGTATATTTGTAATCCTATATATTGTAACAGGGTGGTTTTGAGGCAGCTATTGTTGCACTCCCGAAAAGATCACTCTTCACTCCGCACAAAACATAGTGTCTGTTTTTGAGCGGTAGCCTCAGTGATGTCACGCTCGCGTTCTCGGCTGGTCAAGATGTGACCAAAACTCATCCATACCCGCTGTTTGCGCGGATTTAGATATTTTATATAAGTATACCCTTTAGTTTATATTTTGTTTTAATACTTTAATTAGACTGTTAAGTTTGCCAATAAAGTTGTGTTTTATTATATGTATTATTAAATAATGACAAACAAACTATCGTCTTAATAATCGCGCTTCCGTTTTAATCGCAAGAAAGAAACAAAAATCGCTCGCGATGTATAGACCCCCGCGCGTGTTACAATATTACGACTTTATAGATTTACTGTTTTGGCATTTCGCAGTATCTTCATATTAGTGAACATGATACATGTTTTACGATAACTACGATATGCTACTAGCTTCACTCATATTGTTTAATGAATAAGAGCATCATTTAAACTGATTTATGAGATAAATGCATTATATATATATATATATATATATATATATATATATATATATATATATATATATATATATATATATATATATATATATATGAGGTGGCTAGCTCAGTGTTATGAAGTCGGCCTGTGGATCATGAGAACCCTGGTTCGTTTCCCACAGGCGACAAACAATTTTCATAATTTCAAAAACTACCCCTGTGGCTCCTCCACCACTAACATCTTTGGGGGCCGTGATTTGACGACTGGTAACCGCACTTCACGCGCAAAATATATCACTTACCAAGATCTGCTTCGGCAGAGTGCCACACCCAATAATGGGTAGAAGGTGTGATGATATACGAGGATGGTCCGATAAGTACTTAGCCTACAAAAGAATATCAAAAATTTTGGAAAAGTGGCGATTTGTTTTTCAACATAATCTCCTTTGAGTTCGATACACGTGATTATGCGATGCTCCAACTTCTTTAACCCGTCTGAAAAATACGTTTTCTGGAGGTCTGCAAAGTAGGCCTCCGTGGCGGCGATAACTGCCTCATTCGACTCAAATATCTGCCCGGCGAGAGACTTTTTCAAATTTGGAAACAAAAAAAAGTCGCACGGGGCTAAATCCGGAGAATACGGTGGATGGGGCAGCAGTTCGTAGCCTAATTCTATCAATTTGGCCATGGTGAAAGAGCATTCTTTTCTTCGCCAAATGGGGCCGGTTTTTCTGCAATTCGGCGTCCAATCGGCCCAATAAGTAGTAGAGCCCTGTGATCGTTTTGCCCTTCTCCAGGTAGTCGATGTAGATCACTCCTTTTGAATCCCAGAAAACGGTGGCCATCACCATTCCGGCCGATAGGACAGTCTTCGCCTTCTTTGAAGCACGTTCGCCGGGTGAAGTCCACTGTTTCGACTGTTCCTTGGTCTCTGGTGTGTACCAGTGTACCCATGTTTCGTCGACGGACACGAAACGACGCAGAAACTCCTTCAGATTGCGCCTAAACATCGTCAAACTCTGCTCTGAAGTAATCTCACGGATGCTATTGTTGTCCGGAGTGAGCAAACGCGGCACTCATCGCGCCGACAGTTTTCTCATGCCCAATAAATCATGCAGGATATGACCCACGCGGTCTTTTGAGATGCCTACTGTCTCAGCTATCTCACGCAATACAAGATCGTGGATTTTTGTTACGTTATCCTCCGTGGTAGCCGTTTTCGGGGCACCTGGGCGTGGCTCATCAAAAACCGACGTGTGACCACGTTTAAACTCGTTAAACCAATTTTTGACGGTCTCCATCGAAGGAGAAGAGTCCCCGTACACAGCATCCAAGCGTTCTTTGATTTCGCTGCGCGATTTCCCTTCCAAAAACAAAAATCGAATCGTCGACCGATATTGTTCTTTTTTCATTTTTCTCAAATCTGCGGACACGCTCGCTTCCACACGCGGTCAAAACCAAACTACGCGTCCGATTCGGCTGAAAATTTAACAGTAGCTGTCTACGAGAATGTTCTAATCGATACAAAATTTCTCTTGCGACAGTAGTGCTATCTGGCGGTGAGGCTAAGTACTTATCGGACTGCCCTCGTATTTATTTATTTTATATATATATATATATATATATATATATATATATATCTGTGTCCCACGTAAATGTTGGCATAGGCAGTCAACTTGTTAAATCAATTTTCTGTAAATAAAAAGATTCATGGAAACAAATTTTATACCATAATACTGTAAGCCTCCCTTATTTAAAACCGGAGAAAGGTCAAGTACTAGGGTTGTTGTAAATAAGTTTGTACTTACAATTTGGTTCAACAAATAACAAAGATTTATTCACACTTACTACATGGTTGATGATGTCGAGTTCCTACTGAACTCTAACGACTACTGTACTCTGAACGACTCTTCATCACTCTGCTCTGAATCACTCTCTCGTATTGACTGCATGTGACCGTCCGACTATCTTGTAACTAACCTAACGCTACTATATATCTAATTACAAAAGTACTAAGTCAGCAAATAGTTAGCTACTTACGTCAAAGAATATTATTTAGAATACTTGACCTCATTACATCATGCTCTACTTTACTTAATTGTATTCACTAAGAATGTGTTGACTTTGACTTGTTACAATACTGCTAAAATTTCTACATCTTATTTAATACAGATTGTTCCATTTTGATAATTCTTAATTTTTCGCCTACTCTTTTATTGCTACTGATGTAAAATGCTTGCAATTTGTTTTAAATATTTTTATCTGTCACGGTCATATATATATATATATATATATATATATATATATATATATATATAGTGGCTTAACACCCCTTCCGGGGTTGCGCCGTTTCTTCCGAAACTTTCTAAATCCCTTTTTTGGTGTGGATCAGTCTCCCATTCTTTCATTTCAATTAAACTTTTCTAATTATATCCTTCCATTGTTTCCTGTCTCTTGTTTTGCTCTGCCATCTTTGAATCCCTGCTACTCTTAGATCTTCTTCCACCTCACGTATCCATGTGTCTTTGGGTCTTCCTCTTCTTCTCTTTCCCTTTGGCCTCCATTCTACTATTGCTTTAATCGCATCCTTTTCTTCCGCTCTCCATACATGCCCAAGCCATCTGACTCTCTGCTGTTTAATTTTCTTAACTATGTCCTCGCCTCCTAATTCATGTTCTATTTCGTAATTCATTAAGTGTCTATATTCATTTTCCGGTGTTTTTTTTTGTCCTAATATTGATCTCATTATTTTTCTCTCCATTATTCGCAATTTTTCTTCATCTTTTTTCGTCATTGTTATTGTCTCAGCAGCATACATTGTTATCGGCCGTATTATCGTTCTGTATATCCTCATTTTTGTGGTTTTTGTAATTATTTTGTTATTCAGTAATTTTTTGTTAGCATAAAATGCTCGATTTGTTGCCAATATTCTTTCTTCTATTTCCGCCTCTCTTTCTCCTTTGCTTGTTATCGTGATCCCTAAGTATTTAAACCTGTCCACTTGCTCAAATTTGTATTCTCCTATTTTAATCTCCTTATTTTCAGCGGTTCTTCCAATTATCATCATTTTAGTTTTTGTTTCATTTATTTTCATTCCTATTCTTCTTCCTTTATTTACTATTTCCTGCAATATTTCTGTTGTGATTTCCCTGTTTTTTGACATTATCACAATATCATCTGCGTATGCTATCACCTGCCCTCCTCTTGTTCTAAGCGTCCCTTCTTTTTCTATATTTTTCATTACATGTTCTAATGCCATATTAAACAGAGTTGCTGATAATGAGTCGCCTTGTCTTACCCCTTTATTAACTTCAAATTCCTCTGTTTCGCCTTTTTGCGTCTTCACACTGTTTTTTGTGTTTCTCATAGTCATCCAAACTAGTCTTCTTAATTTTGCTGGTAATCCTAGTTCCTCTAGGGCTATCATTAACTTATCCCTTCTAATGGAGTCAAACGCCTGTTTGAAATCGATAAATAGCATTTCTACATATATATTATATTCGATAGCCTTTTCTATAACTTGTTTAACCGTATGTATTGCATTAACCGTCGATTTTCCTTTGGTAAAACCGCATTGGTATTGTCCTATTATGCTCCCTGTCTCATTTACTAGCCTTCTTTGGATTAATGTTGAGAGAATTTTATATGTCGTGTTCAGTAACGTAATACCTCTGTAGTTGCTGCATATTTGTTGGTCTCCCTTCTTGTGTATCGTTACTATTCTTCCTTTTGTCCACTCTTCCGGAATACTTTCTTCATTCCATATTTTTTTGATTAGCTTGTATATTCGCTGTTGAAGCTCTTCCCCTCCATATTTTATTAACTCGATGTTAATTCCATCTTTCCCGGGTGTTTTACCATTTCGGCTATTCTGTATTATCTCTTTTATCTCCTTTAATGTTGGTTCTTCCACTCTCTCGTTTCCGTATGTTTCTTGCACATTCATTGTATTACTTTGTTCTGGTTCCGTTAAAAATTCTTTAAAGTGTTCTTTCCAGGTTTGCTTATATTCTTGTTCATTTTCTGTCAATCTTCCATCTTTGTCTTTTATGCCACATATTTTAACCTTATGTACTCTGTTTTGTTTATCTCTTGGTAGAATTTCTTTGTGTTTATATTTTTTCCTTCTTCCTCTATATTCTTTAGTTTATTTTCAATCCACTCCTTCTTATTTTTTCTTATAATTTTGTTGCATACTTGTCTTATTCTCTCATATTCTTCCTTGTCTTCCTCTTTCTTTGTTCTTAGCCATTTTAGTCTTGCCCCTGCCTTTTTTCTTACTATTTCCTGGCATTCCTTGTTGTACCATTCCTTTGTTCTTTTTCCTGGTTGTTCTAATCCTATCCATTTCTTGGTCGCTTTTTGTATGCATTCCTTTATGTTACTCCACTCTCTCTCCAAGTCTCTTTCCTCACATTTCTTGTATAAACAGCTATCTATTTCCGTCTCATAGCTCTCTCTTATGCTCTCATTACTTAGTCTTTCTATATTCCATGTCCTCTCTTGCTTTTTAGCTTTACTTATTCTTCTTAATTTATTTTTAACTGTCGCGGTTACCATGTAGTGATCCGAGTCTGCACACGCTCCTCTATATGATCTTACATCCATTATTGCTGACTGCTTCCTTTTACTAACTAGTACATGATCAATCTGACTATTGTATTTTTGATCTGGCGATGTCCATGTCACTTTGTGCTTCATTGGGTGGCTATATTTTGTACTACTTATTATTAAATTCATTTTTGTTGCCAATCTGCATAGCCTCTGCCCATTATCATTTGTTTTGTCATGAATTGTGTATTTTCCTGCTATATTTTGAATGTAATCTTCCTTCCCTATTTGTGCGTTAAAGTCGCCTAGAATTATCACTGTATCTTCCTTAGGGATATTCTCTATTTCGTCTTCTATCTTTTCATAGAACACTTCTTTTTCTTCTGTTGAGGCATTTTCCGTTGGCGCATATATGTTCAGTAAGGATATATTTGAAGGTTTTTCACTTATTCTGCAATATGCAATTCTCTCGTTTATTGCTCTGAATTCAGTTACTTTATCTCTATGCTCCCGTCGAATGATGAAAGCTACCCCGTACTGACCTTGTTTTTTCCCACCTGAGTGTAGCGTGTTGTAATTGTTTTTGCTGATCATCCCTTCTCCACTCCATCGGGTTTCCTGTATGGCCGCCACATTTATTTTATATTTTGTCATTTCATTAGCTATCTCTTGCATTTTTCCTGGTTTCATATATATATATATATACGAAACAGATAACATTAATTAATATATATATATATATATATATATATATATATATATATATATATATATATATATATATATATATATATATATATATATATATATATATATATATATATACGAAACAGATAACATTAATTAATATATGTATATATATATATATATATATATATATATATATATATATATATATATATATATATATATATATATATATATATATATATATATATATACGAGGGGAGGTACATATATTCGCTTCCTGAATATCAAGTAGGCCAGATAATAAAATAAAAGTTAATGTTATCTGTTTGCACATCTATTATAAGTAAACTCGTAGTTATAAAATTTGAACAGTTTCGTATAAATAGCTTAATTTTTATAATTAAAAGAGTGAGGTGAATTGTTTTAAATATTAAGCTATGAACAAAATTGAATATTGCAAAAATATGTGGCAAATTAGAAACAACAGTTTTACGGATCCTTCATGACCATCTCGGTATGTCCAAGGTCGCTGCAGGATGAGTGCTTGATTACTCATACCTGTTCAAAAACAAGCGCGCGTGACCACATTTAGCTAGTCTGTAGAAATGTGTAGGGCTAATCCAGCAGAAATTATTGATAAAATTTTAACTGAGGATGAAACTCGGGTTCATTTTTATGACTCAGAGTCGAAACAAGAATCGATGCAGTGGCATCGGAAGAGCACGGAGCCCTCCAAGAATTTTAAAGTTGCGCAGTCAGTTGGAAATATTATGGCAACAATATTCTGGGACAAAGATCACGGGAGACTACAATGCTAACATTTTACACCGTTTAAAAGAGGCCGTTACAGAAAAGCGTCGGAGAAAAATAGGCAGAGGCGTGCTGCAGTAGTAGTCGCACTACTAGCATGTGGTTTTGAAGAAATTAACTACGCTCTCTACAGTTCGGACTTAACCCCCCGTGACTTTAAACCTTTGCCAAATATTAAAAATGAGCTAAAGGGATAAAGATTTTTGATCAATGATGTACTAATTACTGCTGAAAACAACCATTTTGAAAAGAAAGATACAAGTATTATTTTGGAGGTTTAGAAAAATGTATTGACAGGTGTCATAAATGTATTAAAGTAAGAAGGGATTATATTGAAAAATAAAAATATTTAGGTTTTTATAGAACGTTTTTTTTTGTACTTAGGGAGCGAATTTATGGACCTCCCCTCGTATATATGACAGTTATATTAGCAAACAAAAAAGATAAATGTGAGATTTTTGTCTATAAATATCAAAATACTTAAATTTGAGCGAAATAAATATTGTTTTAAATGCATTAACTTCGTTCAATTTAACTTGTTTTTGTTTGGAAAACACTACATGAAACATGCATTTAACTATTTGGTATAATCAGTGGCGGCGCTAGCGGTGAGTCCAGGGGGCGCTTGTCCCCTAAAATTTTCAGTAGCTCCCTGATGCCCCCCCACCCCGACTTTTAGGGTCAATCTTAAATTTTTTGCTAGTAATATTGCTTTTAACATCTTAACATATAAAAAGACAGAAAAACTGAAAGAAACACAAAAAAACATTATTATACTGCATAATTTTTTTTGCATCAATGCACATGTATCTAAAAATGTCTATCTGCATTTAACCATGATTATTATTGGTGTTATAATAAAGGCGCTGCCGAACTTGTCAAATTAATTGTGCGAGTCCGATAGCGACGCAATGCACTTGTAATTACTTATTCTATACTTTACTTACTCGTCCACGTGCATAGTTTAGCAAGTTCAAACATGTTTTACAAATTTTGGTATTTATACGATTGATGAAAATTTCAATGCTCATTCGTTATTTTGTGGTCAATGAGCAAAGTAAAAATAAATATGAAGCGCACAAATAATATTAAGAATTATTTTTTATCAGAATCAGATAAAAAAAAATAAAAACTGATACTTTCCTGCCTGCGACCAGTATCGGCAGTACAAGCAGTAATTTAGAAAATATATTAAAAACGAATGAAATGGTGACATCTTGTAACTTAAGTGCTACTGAAGAAAGTGATAGTGAGTCTAGTTCTTGTGAAAATAAAACTAGTGAGGATGATATAAGTGATGATAATGAAACTATCGTACATATCCCAACAGTGAGACCTGAACCAGAACAAACTATTCTTACTGTTTCTGGACCTAGCGACTTGTCACAGACTCTTGAAGAAGGACCACGTCAGCCGATACTATCGCAGTATCCAAAAGTTAAACAAGGTGAAAGAATGAGAAGCTTTAAATCAACGTAGTTTGAAAAATTTACATGGTTGGTGTATAGTGTTTTAAAATACAGTGTTTTTTGTTTATACTGCCGATTTTTCCATGGTATAAATTAAGCAAACATTTTTGTGAATGAAGGGTTTCGCAACTGGAAGATTGCACTTGATTCAAGTAGAGGACTATTAAAATATGATAAATCTGAACAACATAAAATGTGTGTTATAAAATATGTAAATTATATGAAATTAAAGAAACAGAAAACAAATATTGAACAAATGGAGAATGATCAATACCAAGATGAAATTAAAGAAAACAGACACTACATCAAAACTTTATGTGAGTGTTTATTATTTACATGTACGCAAGATATTGCTCAACGTGGTCATGATGAAAGTGTTTTAAGTTTAAATAAAGGTAATTTAAGAGAATTAATGTTATTGATAAGTAAACATGACACCATTGTACAAAAAAAGTTACAGGATAGTTCAAATAATGCTAAATATTTACATCATGATATCCAAAATTTATTAATTGCTTTTATGGCAACCATTGTACGTAAAAAAATTTCAGACGATGTAAAGGAATCAAAATTTTTTGCAATAATGTCTGGTGAAACAAAAGACTTGAGTAAAGATGAGCAAATAACTGTTATAGTCCGGTAATTGCATCAAAATGCAATTCAGGAGAGGTTTTTAGGGTTTAAAAGTACAAACGGTATGCTACATGCTGCTAGTTTTGCAAATTATATGAAAACAATATTAGATGAAAATAATATTTCATTAAGCAATTGTATAGCACAGGATACGATGGTGCTGCTGTAATGAGTAGTCATTTAGGTGGCGTGCAAAATTATATTAAAAGTATTGTTCTGCAAGCAGTATATATTCATTGTTTTAACTATAAAAAATTCAATTTAGTTCTTGTTGATTGTTGCAAACATTTGAAAAAGTAGGATTTTTTTTTTGTAATCTTGAAAAATTATATACATTTATTTCAAACTCTACAATTTATCCTCTATTTTTAAATAGGCAAAATCTAATTTATTCTACACAACAGGCTCGAGAATTAAAAAGGATATGTAATACGCAATGGACTGTTCAGTTCAGAGCATGCGAGACTGTTTTAGAAACAATTGAATCTATTTTGGTAACATTAAACAATCTTATTTATTTATTTATGATACTCTGCACAACAGGAATTAATTCCCAATTACAGTACAGGGTCCGAACTCACCGAGCCGTAGAGTGGTTGTTTTTATAATTTCTAGCTTGAGTGGGATTTGAACTCGGGATCTCCGGATTCGAATTCCGTATTTCTAAAACTGATGTAAAAAGGATAGAAGATGTGAAGCAAAAGGTTTACTTTTACAAATTGATAAAGAATTTATTGTTTTACTGCTTATTTTTATAAAAATTAGTTACAACTGTATCTAATTATCTTCAAATTATGTAAAAGGTTTAAATTTAGTTCAAGAAACAATTAATTAATTTCAAAACTTACTAAACAATGATAATGAATGGAATTCTATATGGAAATCTGCAAATAATATTGTTTTGTCTCTTTGTTTAGATAAAACAGACTTTTTTGACAAACCAAAAAGAATGAAATCTATTCCAAAAAGGTTACAAGAGTTTATAGTAGATTGTGAAATAGATGATTCTGTAGATATAGAAATAAAAAATGAGAAAGATGTTATCAAACTTAAGTTATACATCCCTATACTAGATAAAATTATAATTAAATTAAAATAAAGATTTACAAAAATGATACTATTTTAAAAGCATTACAAGCTTTTGATCACACAGATGATTTATTCCTCAACCAAATTCATTTAACTAAATTAGCAGAACATTATAACATAAATTGTGATTGTTTAGACTCAGAAATAACGCTAGTTAAGAAAATTTTGTGTAGGGAGGAAAATAAAAATATTAAATCACTCATGGAATGCCTGTCATTCGTTGAACAATATAAGCAAGCATTTGAATGCATTTATAATTTAGTAAAAATTTATATTTTAAGGGCTGTATCAACAGCTTCTTGTGGAAGATCATTTTCCTCTTTAAAAAGAATTAAAAGTTATTTAATAACAAGAATGGCAAATGAAAGATTAAACAACATTAGTATATTAAGTGTAGAAAAAGACATATCAAAATTAATAGACCTTAATGAAGTTGTAGACAAATTTGCAAGTTTAAATAAAAACCGAAGGATTAAATTAGTATAACTAAATCACTGCTGTGTTTTGTATTTATCATATTTTCTTTTAATTATATTTGAGGACATTTTTTGTTTTATTTTTAAATAATATGCTTGTTTTTGTTTATTATTTATATAGTAGAATCTCCTACAGCACGCGCTAACTCGTTTCGTGTTGTAAAAGATTCGTGCAGTAGGAGACGCTCGACTGTATTATAGCACGTTACAGTAAAATGCGCCTATTTTGTGTTATTTCACGTGTTATTTGTGCGATTTTTGACGTGTTGCAATAGACTGATGTGAGTCGTAAATTTAGTTGGGGTGTTGTAGGAGAGCATGCTATAAGAGATTCTACTCCATATTATATTTATATTTGTTTGGTACCAAATAAATTTAATATTGACAACATTGTTATTTATTATTAAAATAATAAAAAAGATATGCCCCCCTAATTTTCTTCCTGGTCCCTACTGGCCCTCCTAGATTTCAGAGCCTAGCGCCGCCACTGGGTATAATATTTCTTTTTTGTAGGTCACGCTTGTAGAATTTAGATTTTTTCAATCAGCAACTGTTTTAATGAAAGTGCTTCAAAGCCTGTCGTGTTTGGTATCAAATAAAAGGTCTTTGGAAGGGCTCGTTTACAAAATTGAATATTATTCGATCGGCAATTGTTTTAGTAAAAGAGCATCAAAACCTACGGTGTTTGGTGTCAAATGAAGGGTCTGTTGAAGGCCGACTTGATACCACTGAGCCATTACCCCATAGATAATTCAATTTACATTGTGTCCATGTTTTACAGAAGTGAGTCCTATTTCAGTGTCTGCGAAGCCTAACGTGAAGACCTGGTGCAGCAAGTCTGACCGCCAGTTATTTATATACTATATACTAAATATTTTTTTAGTTTTTCTCAAAATGTACTTTTTCCGAGCTTGTCGTAAAACTGTAAAAAACTATTCGACCGATTTATTTAAATTTTTTCACAGATTCTTATTAGCTAATCAGGTACTACACTGGCCTCAATTTGGAGCAAAATAAATATATTTGGCTATTTGGGAACACTTTTTTCAATATAAAAAATGACGAAAATCGAACGTCCTATTATCAAACGAGTACCAAATTGGCAAAATTTATTTTTTGCCCTGTTACGAGGCCAATGCAGTGGTTTTTACTCAAAACTAAAAGAATGTTTTTTTTTGTGATTTACTTACTGATGAATATTTTAGCCAAAATTTTGTAAGACGCAATTAATTTTTTTCATACGGCATAGCTATAGTGCTTCATTGGGACGGTCGCCATTTTGTTTTTAATTTAAAAAAATACGAAAATGTAAACTATAAACCTTATTAAATAAGCATACAAAATTTAAAGTAAATATCTTTAACCGTTTTCCAAATATAATTTTTTTTAATCCATTTTTCGCGTTTTAACTTTAGTTAAACCCCTTAAATTCAACAATGTTTTTTTTAATAATTAGATTCTTTATTTATGATACTATGAAACATGCATTTAAATAATTACGTTTTCTTTACGTCTAGTTTTAGTAATGCATTTATATCATCTATAAAACAAACAAAAAATTAAATACTATATACTATAAAAATTTAATTACGTCACACCAGGTATAAAACTGCTGACTACACAAACACAAAATATAATTGCTTTAAACTTTGGATACCGAATAAGCTTGGAAGTTTTCGGTATTCGACATTCATTGTGGAGTCATTAAAGAGGGTATACCTTCATTGCTATAATATTATCAGAAAATGAAGAATTAAAAAAATATATTTTGTTGAATTTAAGGAGTTTACTTGCAAAAAATGGAGTAAAAAAATTATATATGGAAAACTATTACTATATATCATCACGCCTTTTACCCATTACTGGGTGTGGCACCTTGCCGAAGTAGATCTCGGTAAGTGATATATATATATATATATATATATATATATATATATATATATATATATATATATATATATATATATATTAGACTGTTTCAAAAAAATCGATAAATTTGTTTTTCTTAAATATATGGAAAATGTTGTTGGAAATGGTAAAAAAAAAATCCGGTGAAAGTTAGAGCTCTTAATATTAATATTAAGATGTGCCGCATCGTAAATTTCAATTTCCCATTTAAATAACATGGGAACAACGTTCTCTTGGACTTTGGAATTTTGTAACTCACGTTAGGAAAATTATTTTGAAATGATCAAAACATACTCTTAACGTTCTACAAAAAAGGTCTCTTACAATTTTTTGATATATTTATTTTTTCAAAAGTTATTTAACGATAGAGTTGGCATGATATTAAATTTTTACATTTTTCTAATTTTCTGACGCAACCATCAACTTTATGAGAAAATTACATATGGCATTTTTTGTAGAACATTTCATTTCCTGTAACTTATCTTCAAAAAGTTTTCGATATTTTTTACAGGACGTAAGTTATTTGCAAAAAAAACTAAAAAAAATTCATGATTAATTTTAAGCAGTAAAATGACCTTATTAATTTTTTTTCTTGCATTTGTCTTAAATCATCAGATTTATCCCGCAATTAATATTCGCCGAACGGTCCTATCCTGGCACACCAGTTTACATACATACATAATTCCTTTCAACAAGCACGTTTGTTCCTCAAACTTGGAAATTTTCGTTCACGCAACAATCCTTAAATCATATTCATCCATTTATTCATACGTCGTCCACGTAATCTTTCACCCTCAATTTCACAAATATATACCTGCTCCAACAAACTGTCATTCGACTTATACTTACTTTTCTAACTACATTCTTCTCAATCTCACACTCATCATACATCAATGTATTCCGGACACGTTCTCTTCCGGTATATATGTACATCCACAGCCCGCAAATACCTAATATTCACAACAATTATACGACGTTCATAACGGTAAAATAAGCTTTGGTTTGGGTTAGGACAAGATAAGATTTGATAGATTATATGTATGAAAACACGGATGAATTTTGATGTTGGAATGGCACGGGTATTGGGTAAAATAGATCTTAAGCTACTTTATCAACCCGTGAAATTTTAATACAGCAAATACTATAAAATTATTTGTCAAAAATATTTGCAAATTTAAAATTTCGTTGATATTACTGATATTTGCTGCGATGAGTAAATTAAATTCTCCTTTATAATTTGGCAATTCGTCGAATAAAGATTTTGGTGTTATTATTTATGGCGGGAGAATACCAAGCTTACCCAAATTGACAGTGTTAAGAAATTTGTCATATTCGCTATTAAATTGAGTAGTTATTGTTGATAGAGTCAATTTCTGTTGCGTAATAGTGGATTTAATAGCTACACTCCGTCTTATATACATAGTATTTCTTCTAATTGAAAATTTATTAGTTATTTCTATACTTTTGTCCATTAGGTCTTCGCTACTTTTTAAAGAATTTTAAATTTTACTCGAAATGATTTGGGTCTGTGATTTAGAATAAAGTTTGGGTTTGCCTATTTTGATTTTCTAATACACTTGTACTGTCATTGTAATATTCTGCATCAGCTGAGCTTTGAACCGAAAAACCATTTTAAGCAATATGAGACATCATTTATTAATTATTTCCGCATCTGAAGTGGATTGTCTTGTCCCAAAATTTCTAATAAAGTATTGTTGTTATTTTCTATCTCTTCAAATTGTTCTTTTAATAATTTTAATGTTAGTTTGCAATGAAAACTTACATGATAATGTTTTTCCTGTTCATTTAAAGCAGCTGTGTAAGAATCTTTACTGGCCTTATAAAAATATTTTATAACGGAAAAACTATGATGTAAATATTTGATATTCACATAACTTCATAAATTAGATCCCAGTTACTTACTTTAGGTAACTTAAATTATTATAGAATAATCCACTAGATTTACTAAACTCAGTATGTTTGTAAAAATAGCAGGATATGTAAAATATAAATGAGAATAGGAGTAAGAGTAAAATTAATATTTTAACGATCAGCATCTGAAATAAAATATTTCAATAGTTAATGTCATGATAATCTTTAAGTATTTTAGAAATTTCTTTCTTATTAAGTTATATTTGTGTTACGAATTTTGACGTATGTTTTATCGAAAATAAATTTAATTAGAGCAAAAAATTCGGGCGGCACTATAAATAAAACATCACCTTTAATATAGCTATCGTACATATATTTGGTAAATATTCAAATTAATTTTATCGAAATGAAAATTAGCTGGAAAGATTATATAAATAGTCTGCTTATCATTTTTTAATTTTGGAACACAATTGACTGATGAATTTAATTTAACTGTAAAGTTTTCTTGAATATTTAAAAAAAAATTATTTGATTCAACAAAATTTTTAATTGTTTTCATTTGTTAATTTTTTCATAGATCATGACTTCCGGGTTTGAGTTTTTATGCTCAATGAAATCTTTATAACTTCGTATTAGTTTTATAGTAATACTTATACTTTAATTAGATAATTAATGGGATAATGCGTCTGTATTTAAATTTATCCTACCTGATTTATATTTAATTTTGTATTCATAGTGTAAGTCACCATCTATATAATTTTGAATTTCGATTTTCGCAATTAAAAAGCCACTGAGCCATGGACCATGGTAAGCGTAAATAAGAAAATTTTCCCATACAAATAAGGCCAAAAATATTGAACAGAAATTAAAATTGTTAATAGTTCTTTTTCTATGATTGAGTAATCTAGATTTATTTAACGTTCGAAAATACTATGCAACTAGAAGATCTTGGAAGACTGTCTTTTGGGGAAAAACACCGCCATCTCCTACATTTGACCCATCGGTTGTTGAAATAAATTGTTTTATGAAATTCGTATATTGTAGGATTGAGTTTTCAATTAATTTTCGTTTTAATGTTTGAAATGCAACTTGCTGTTCAGAACGCTTGGTAAAAACAACATCTTTCTTTAATAAAACTGTTAAATGCTTACTAATGATACAATAATTTTGTATAAATTTCCTACAGTATTCGGTTAATCCTAAAAATATTTTAATTTGTTTTTGACTATTTGGTTGTGCAACCTTTTCAATACTTCAAACTTTATATGGGTTTCGCTCGACACCTTTGTTCGATATAACATGACCGAGACACTCGCACGATTGTTTTATAAATTCACATTTGTCGTACTGTAGTTTAGGTTTATTTAAGCTCAGCCCAGAAAATATATTTTTTAATTTACGGTTATAATCTATTAGATTATTGCCATATGGAACTACAGAGCCCAGATGTACAAAATATTAAGTATTTGTTAGGCTCGTTAAAAAATTATTCATCATGCTTTGAAAACAAGATGGATCGTTTTTTACTCCAAACGCTAAACGCATATATATATATATATATATATATATATTCATTGTGCCCTTGGGGTGTTCAGAAGGCAGCTTCTTCGATAAGTTGTGCGTGCATGGGTATCTGATAAAATTCGCTCGCAGTTCTAAGGTTGTAAAATAGCGTGCGTGCCCTGACTGGTCTAGAATATCACTAATATTAGATACTGGATAAGCATAGCCTATTGTTTTTTAATTTAACTGCGTTCACCAGAAGCGTCAAGTTTTTTTTTGGACTATCCAAAGGGGGCTAGACCACGGGCTAATTGATGTTTTAATCATACCATATGATAACATTTCTTCTATTTGTTTGTTTACTTCATCTTTGTGAATTTAGAGATATCTATAAGACTTAGCATGAACAGGCGTATCATCGGTAGTACGAATTTTATGGGAAACAGCGATTGTTTTTGATAAGATATTTATAGATAAATGAAATATGTCATTGAATTCAGAACAAAAATTTATTATCATCTTTTTTTCTTTTGGATTTAAGTGATCTGTCTAAGATTATCTAATAAACTATTAATTCTAACTTTATAATTGTTGCTTGGTGAGTTGACATGCAATTGATAAATATAAGCTTCTTTACTTAACGGTTCGATTATAATTCTGGTGTTTTTAAAGTATGTTTATTATTAGATATAATTACAATAGTAACAAATGACTCGTTTTTATTAAAAACTGGCATGATCGCGTACGGTATCATTACTGAACCATGTAACTTTGTTGCAGAGATTATAGTTTCATTTATGGAATTTGAATTAATTAAATTGATGGAGACGATGGTTTCACTTCCGGCGTTTATAGTAATTTTTGAAGCTGATTCCTGGGGTGTATTCCGATTTAATAATATTGGGAATGGTATTGAATAAAATAAAATAATGTAATTAGAATATCTAATTATTGCTCATAGCATAACATTAGCAACTGAATAAACAACACGCATTCGTCAAGTATGAATTTTATTTCGCTTTTTGACTGAGAATTTGGAATTGAATTTATATAGAATGTTTGCCATCGGACTGCTAGTATATCGTTTTACTAAGATAAGTGTTATCTTTAATTTCTATAGTAGTTTAAATTATTGTAGTATATTTTATTTTCAATTTGTTATTTGCTTATATTAATACAAACTTAGAAACGCTGAGTTATGTTTTGCCTTTAGGTATGATTGAAACTTGACAGGTGTATCAATGTAATTTATTTATTTCTATTTTCCTTTATAGTTAAGGATAAGGCTGGTAAGCTACTTTAACTTCTACTCTATTACATGTATAAAAGAAAAATAATAATAAACGAAACTTATTGAAACTAATTAAAACTATCACGTAATTCAACACTAATTAATAATTCACTAAACTAAAACTATTTATCACAACAACCACTATTTATATCACGATACATTCATGTAACCTCGTCCGAAGTCAACTGTCAACTAACTCTGGAGCCGTCCCGTGTCCTCTTTTATACCCAAGTCTGACATCTCGACCTTTCCAGAACGTCCCCGAATCCTTTCCAGCCGTATGTTCAGACACGGACGCTTACTCCATACGTCTGGTCGGCCTCGCTGCAACGCAACGCTCTGGTTCTTGAGAAGATCCTGGAACGTTCTCGAATGGATGATGCATTCCTTGAGTATACTCGTTACACTGCCCCTCAATAAAACTGTTTCGTCTCGGGACAGATGTTGACGGATTACAGACATATTATGATAAAATCTACAAGTCGGGTCCTTAATGCATCCTGATGTCCTAAGGAAGTAACAATCTGTAGTTCCATCTAATTTTATTCTTCCTTTGGGGTCAAAGCTGCAGACAAGAATTTCAATTCCTATGCGGTGGAAGAGAATTTCCAACATATTCCTAATTATCCTCCACTCCAACCCATCTAGTCCACAACCTAAATTTGATACTGCCAGTTTCATGATTTAATACGAGGACGGGGTGAAAAGTCCCTAAAAAATGAAACAAGAAATGATTTATTTGATCAAAACATATTTTATTTCTCAACATAATCTCCTTGTAGCTCGATACACTTCGTCCAACGATTATCTAATTTTTCGATCCCTTCCAAATAATACGATTTTGGCAATCCTTCAAAATAGGCGTTTGTCTCAGCGATGACCTCATCGTTGGAGTCAAATCTCTTTCCGCCAAGCCATTTCTTCAAATTTGGAAATGGATAAAAATTGCAGGGGGGCAAATCTAGAGACTATGGTGGATGACGAACCAATTCGTAGCGCAATTCATGCAATTTTGCGTTGTCCTGATGGAAGAGCACTTTTTCTTTGCTTCAAATCGGCGTCGATTCGATCCAACAGCTCTGCATAATATACTCCGGTGATCGTTTTGCTCTTTTCAAGATAATCGGTATGGGCGATACCGTGTGCATCCCAAAAAACTGTCGCCATGACTTTGTTAGCCGATAAACCCACTTTGGCCTTTTTCGGCTTCGATTCGCCAGGACAAATCCACTGTTTCGACTGTTCTTTGGTCTCTGGTGTGTTGTTATGAATCCATGTTTCGTTCACGGTTACTAAAAGGCACAAAAAGTTCTTCTTATTGCGCTTGAACATCGTCAAACACTCCTTTCAACTTGTCACACGGTCGCGCTTGTTGTCAACAGATAGAAAATGCAACACCCATCTGGCAGTTAGCTTTCTCATATCCAAAAATTTATGCAAAATGTTCCGTACCCGTTCGGTTGAGGTGCTCATAGCCTCAGCAAACTCGTGCACTTTAACTCGCCGATCGTCCAATATCGTACCATGGATTTTATCTACGATTTCTGGCGTTGTAACCTCAATTGGATGACCAGAACGTTCGACGTTCTTTGTGGTCATACTACCACAACGAAAATCAGTAAACCACTTGTACATCGTTCCAATCGATGGTGAGGAGTCCCCATAATGTTTAGCAAGCGATGCTTTGGTTTGCGTAATGTTTTTTCCACGCAAGAAATAATGTTTAATCAAGACGCGAAATTCATTTTTTCAATGTTTTCAAAAATCTTCAAGGTTGCTTGCTTTCGATGGGTGTCAAAACAGAACTGAATGACATATCAGTCTGAAAATTTTAATGCGTTCTACTTTAAGATGGGACATAACAAATGTCACATGTGATTTGCGATTGTGGCGCCATCTGTTTTATTTTTCAGGGACTTTTCACCCTGCCCTCGTATATTACAATAGTCCACAGTTGATGGTAAATCTGTCATATAAAGTAAGAAAAATAATGGTCCCAGAATAGAACCCTGCGGCACACCACACTGCAATGAAAAGCAGTTGAATTGAGTATTTGTGAGTTTTGAAGCATATTAATATAAAATTTGATTGTTTAACTTTCACACCATCTTAACGCGCTATTTGAAAATTTATAATATTGAAGTTTAGCAATAAATAAAGTGTGATCTATTATACAGAACGCTTTAGAGAATTCTATTTGAATGAGTAGTGAAACATTAGACTTGTCAAAGTTCGATATTAAAGAGTCTATGATACTTATGAGACAAGTGTTGGTACTATGACCACTTTTGAACCCCGACTGAATTGATGGAAAAATTGTATTTTCTAATGCGTAAGACATAATTTGAACACAGTTGATTCTCTCTAATACTTTAAATAAGGTAGGTAGAATACTTATTGTTCGTAAATCATCAAATGTGGCAGTATTAGTATGCTTAGCAACAGGTTTCACAATAGCTAATTTCCATGAATAAACATGTGTTTATGATATGTGTTATGTATTTTAGGATGACAGGGAGAATTATTAAAATAATTTTACGTGATATACCATCTATACCAGTAGCATTAGTTTTTAAACTATTTAAAATTGGTATCACCATGTTGCTCTCAACATATTTAAAACTAAAATGCTTACTTGTATTTTCAGAAAACACATGTTTCGGTAACAGAATTTACATTTGCTGTGCTAATTTTGTTTAATAGATTCTGACCATACTCTTGAGGTTTACAAAGAGATTAAATGATTTTATAAGAAACTGTTTTATTCACACCTACACGTTTCAGATTGTTCAATAGTTTACTGGGATCATTCATATTGTTGTTAATTTATGGTTCAGAAATGCTTGCTTCTGATAGCTGCAATAGTAACATTTCTTAACTATTTATAATATTTTAACTTCGACTGTGTTTTATATTTTTTATAGTCCAAAGGAGCCTTATTTCGTTTTTTTCCATGATTTTTATGACAGAGGTAATCCAAGGAGAATATTGTTTGCTATGTGTAATAGCTCGTTAAATAGAGTAAATTATATTATGGTTAAGAAATTCAACTTTATCATTTATGTTGCTCATATAAACGATGATTCCAGTTAACTAGTTCACAGTTGGTTATAAAATGGTCCATATCAAAGTATTTGAAATCTCTGATCGTATAAGTTTTTTTAGGTATAGGTAAATTTAGCACACAGAACACACAGTCATCGTCAGAAAATTCACTACAATGCAAAGTACTAGATTCTCAACAAATTTATGTGCTAGATTTTAATACAATATATACATACATACATATCTTCACGCTATATCCCAACAAATGGGGTAGCATGAACCCTAAAATAATTCATAAAACATTCACTCATCACACTCATCAAACAATCAGCCCTCGTCAAACATTTTCATCCAAACAAACCACCCTCACTTCAACCACATTCATAGATCACTCCATATAAACTCATTAATAGAAATAATTTATCACACGACAAACCTTCAATCACATCATTCCTATTCACTTATCATTCATTTTCTTTCTTCAACGTACATAACATATGCATAAAATATCTCAAATTACTCACGTTTACTCCTAACAACGAATCTAATAATGAAACTAACAACGAATCTACAAGATTAGAAAATATGAAAGCGATAGCCTGCACTTGTATATGAAAGAAAAGTCCACACAATGCAGTAACTGAAAATGAAACAAAAAGATAAGAAAGGGAGGGAGCGTCGTCCTGCGCTTGTTTTTGAAAGTGAATTTCACACAATTAAAGTTAAACACTCTACGTAATAACTGAAAACGAATTAAAAGATAAGAAAGGAAGGGAGTATCGCTCTACACTTGTTTTTGAAAGTGAATTTCACACAATTGCAGGAAAACACTCTAATGAAATTACTAAACAACAAAACTAAAATCTAAAATCCTGCACTTTTCTGAAATCATCAGATTCATTTCGCAATTAATCTTCGCCTAACGTTTCTATCCTGACACACCACTTTAGATTCATTCACATTCATAATTCCTTTCATGCAAGCACGTTTGTTCCTCATACTCGGAAACTTTCGTTCACGCAACAATCCTTCAATCATATTTATCCATTTATTCATAGGTCGCCCACGCAATCTTTCACCCTCATTTTCATCAACATATACCTATTTCACTAATGTCTCATTCGACATACGTTCTACATGCCCAAACCATCTCAACTGACTTATACCTACTTTTCTAACTACATTCTTCTCAATTTCACACTCATCATACACCAATGTATTCCGGACACGATCTCTTTTAGTATAAACACACACAACCCGCAAGTACCTCATTTCCACAGCAGTTATACGACGTTCATGTTTCTTCATCCACACCCAACAGTCACTACCATACATCAATGTAGGCACTAAAACACCATTAAACACATTCAATCGAGCATCTCTGGATACATTCACATTTCGAGCAAAGGTTCCCAGAGCACCCAATACCTTGCATCCCGCAGTTACTCTTCTTTCAATCTCACAATCAATACGTCCTTCCCTCGAAAACACACTACCCAAATATAAAAACTCATTCACTTGACCCAATCTCACACCATTCACCGAAACATTGCAGTCGGTCACCAAATCACTCTTCTCAAACACTTATCAACATTTAATAACATATTTAAACCTTTTCCTACTTCATTTATACTAAGAATCATTCGTCTCAATTGATCTTCAGATTCACCTATAACAACAACATCATCCGCATACACTAACGCAAGCACAACACTACCACCAATATGTACACCATCCATCCTAATCAACGGTGTTCGTAACAACACATCCATGTACAAATTAAAGAGCCACGGAGACATCCCACAAACTTGTTTAACGCCCATTATACAAAACCAATCACTCAATCTACCATTAACTCTCATCGCAGCCTCACTACCTTCATACAGCGCACGAATTACCCTCAACAAATTACTATTTATACCGTACTATAGAAGTATATTCCATAATGTCTCGCGATGAATACTATCATATGCTTTTTTAAGATCGAGAAAGCCACAGAACACCTTCTTGTTCTTAACAAGTGACTTTTCAACAATCATACGAAGAGAAAACAATTGATCCACACACCCTCTCTCCGGTAAAAAACCACCTTACATATCGCTTAACTTGGAGATTGTTAAGGGTCGTGCTTTATGAGTAAGAATTTTCCCGTACAACTTCCTTCCCACGCTCAGCAAACTTTTCGCACGAAAATTAGTACATTCACTCGAACTACCGTTACCTTTAAATAAAGGACAAATGATAGCACGTTTTCAATCATCAGGAGCCACACACTGTTTTAAATAAAATCTGAACAAATAAACTAACCAGTCAAATAACCTTTCGCCTCCATACTTCAACATCTCATCCGATATACCATACAAACCGGGAGCCTTACCATTCTTCAGACGCATCAATGCGAAACTAACATCACTCTCATCTATATCACATTCATCACCACTAACATTTTCTCTAACATTTTCACTACAACCATTCGGTCTATTAATGCTACCATATAAAGTCCTAAAGTACTCACACCATCTATTAGTAACATTTGATTCATTCCACAATAATAATAATAATAATAATTTTATTTCCAATAAAGTTGTACCAGTACAACGTAGGGAATATATAATTAATTTTATAAATATAAATTACATAGATTAAATAGATTGTGCTACATTAATTATTTCGACATTATAATAATTAATAATTTTACAATTACAAGCTAAATTATTCCAAGCAGAACTATTTACGTACGTACATAAGATATTCTTATATTATATAGCAACGTATTATATTCTATTATAAGACATGAAATAAATTATTTTTACAGTCTTCAAAATATTGCTTAGTGCTGTAAAATTTTTTACTTGTAAGTATTTGTTTTATTTTAGAGACTGCCTCTTTATTACGCATCATTTTTGTACTATTAGGCAGAGCGTTATAATATAATATACTAGAATAATAATAACCGTTTTCATATGATACAGTATGATGTTTTGGTATTTCAAGTATAATATTTGAGTTCCTTGTTGTAAAGTTTTCATTCGAGATAAATTTGTACGACTTAACGTTATTTATAACAAATTTTAATATTTCAAAAATATAAATACTGTACATAGTGAATATATTTAAGATTTTAAATTTTCCTCTGCATGATTCGGTAGATCTTAGATTACATATGATTCGTACAATTTTCTTTTGTATTACAAATATGTTTGATATTAAAGATGAATTACCCCATAATAGTATGCCATATGTAACTATTGCATAGAAATAACTATAGTACACTAATTTCACAGATTCTGTATCTACATTCTTACATAACAATCGTAAACAGTATACTGTTTTGCTGAGTTTGGGCATTATTTGATGAATATGTTTATTCCACTTTAAGTCTCGATCTATATGAACACCCAACATATTGATACAAGTTACACTTTTTATCTCCTTAGATTGAATGTTGACAGTATTAATGTCATAATTTGAAAGTTTATAGTAGATGATGATGATAGTTTTAGATAAATTTAATGTTAAGCTATTGTTACACCAATAATCGACTTTTTTATTAGTGATACCGTATTGCTTTTTAAAGTAGAAAAATTTTCTTCCAATTCATACAACTTATTGCGAATACCCTATATGTTTTGAAAGTAAATTGTGAATTCTTGGTTTTGCATTAATTGCTACTTCTGGTTTTCTATCTCCGCCGGTCTAATTATTGAACGATAGTTGGAACTCCACGAATAAATGTAATTGTTTTATTTGTGTCACCTTGTTCTAGGAGTTGCAATTCGACTTCTTTAATTTTTTGTCGTTGTAGGAGGGTATTATCAGCACTTTAAATAAGTATTTATTTTTTAGAACGCATATAGCATCAGACCTATTTTGAAACGAAATTTTTAGCGGTCTAGGTTTACCATTATATTTTCCAAGCCGAGAGATACAATAATTTTTAAATTCGACAGTGGGTATGTTTTTCAAAACATTAATTACTTGGGCGAGATCCCATTTTTCACAGTCCTTGGTATGCACGTTCGGTGTATGTGCTAATACTTGATTGCAGTCTTGAATATTGTAAATAATAATATTATTCATACGATTTATCCTATCACAAATTTCAATATGCATATCATCAATAGAAACAGTTTCAAGTTTTTCTAATATCTGTTCTATCTTATTAATTTTTTCTTTGTAAAATTGATTTTCTTCGAATAATTTCTCAAGTTTCAAATTTATGTTATTTACACAAGCTTTTAAGTCACCTTGACTGTTTATAATTGAGTCTAATTTGCTATTCAAGTCGATATTACAAATATTTTGGGGCGTTGAAAGTAGATTAACGCATTCTGAACATGTCCAATTATTAATTGTTTTATTTGGCTCATTTTATGATATTCATCTAAATTTATTTGTCCGCATTGTAAATGAAATACACCTTTACAAGATCCCGCGCAGAACAGAAGATCAATGTAGCGATCAGTTGGTTTGTTGCAAATTCGGCAGCCTGACATGTTGAAGATTTATTTGAATAGTTGTACTTACTTTGCTGAGACAAGTTACTTGCTGTTAGAAACAGAGATTTATAAAAATGACTTATTTTGCTTCTGAACTGGATTGAATATCTGCTTATCCAGTGAACCTCAAACGTTACTGTTTTGATTTTTTGATGAGAGTAGGCTAAACACTTTACACTTCACTTGGTAGCATTACCGTGCTTTTAAAAACTACTGTGCATTAACAAATAAAAACTTTAAACGCAGCGCAATCTATCCACATGTACTCTTGTAATCTTTTTTACTCACCATCCGCACTCTTAATCGCTTTCACTGCCCTTACATTACCACCTCTCAATCTCTTCAATCTCAACCAAAATATTCTTTTATTCATACTAAAATCATTAGTCAATCTTTCACTTGTGGCGACAACATTCTTGGCGTCACGATCACGTGAACACCAGATGTCGAGGCATGGTAATCACGTGATTGCAACGTGACAGCCACTCCCGCATCCGAACCAAGGGGAAAGAGACAGGAAGAAGGTTCCGTACTTCTGACCTGGACGACCAGTCTTGTTCGGCCCTGCGGTCGGCATCAACCCGTCTTTTGTTAAATCTATTTTATTATTTTATTATTATTATTGTTATTGTTATTGCGGTATTAAATGAACGATACACAAGTTACTTCGCTTCTTATCATTTTGACCGCACCACTACACACTCACAAATTATCAAAACGCGTCTTGCTTTCTCTCACTACTCTCTTAAAACATTTATTTAACCTCTTGTATTCCAGCAAGCATTCATCACGTAAACTTCCAGGCACATCTTTAACATTTAGAAATCGCAAATATGCTCTCTTTTTCTCCTCAATCGCCTCTTTTACTTTTAATTCCACCATGCATTCTTTGAGCCTAAACTACATTCACCACAAACTTCTTTTGCACATTTAAGAACTGTATCCTTAAATTTCAACCAAACATAACTTATGCTGCATTCAAAATTAAGCTCACATACAGGCAAAGATTCATTTATTTTCTCAACAAACAAATCTCTAACATCCTCATTTTGCAGCGCACTGGATTTCACACGAAACATTTTTCTGGTATTTTTCACCCTCATTCTCTAACATTTATCTAGACGTATACGCGATACCATCAAATAATGGTCATTCGTACCCAATTCAGCACCACGCTTCACACGCGTATCTGCAACTAAACTTTTCAATCGTTCATCATACAAAATAAAATCAATCATACTCTGTCTATTTTCACCAGCATTCTCCCATGTATACAAATGAGCTAGTTTTTATGTTTAAAGACAGAGTTGGAAACAAAGAGATCACTCTCCAAACAGAAAGAAACTATTTTCCTACCGTTTTAATTTCCTCTTGCATCACCAAACTTACTCAATACATTCCCAGACATGCTTCTCTGAACTCCCACCCAGCCATTTAAATCACCACATACAATAACTTTCTCATCTGAATCACATGAATTAATAAAACTATCTAACAAATTCCAAAATCTATCTTTTTCAAGATCATTTTCGGATTCGGTTGAGCCATAAACTAACCCAACGAAGATTCTATGAAAGCCTACCTTTAATCTCAGCCAAAGAATTCTCTCACAAACGGTTTCATTCGTTCACTGACAAGCACACCCACACCATAGTTCGCGTGTTCGTTCTCAGCAACACCCGACCACAAGAAAAACAATCCATCCACTTCTTACTCACTACATCCTTTCTTTTTAGTATCACTAACACACAAAACATAAACATTATACACATGCATTACATTCATCAATTCATTTTCTTTACCAGTTATACCCCTAACATTCCACGTACCAAACTTACATTCATCAAATTTCACCCATTTATTCTTCATTTATCCAAAAGAAATAAAAGAAGGGTTCTCTCGATAAAAGAGTAGAAGTTAAGGTAGCTTACCGGGCTTATCCTTAACTATAAATGAAAATAGAAATCAATTACATTCACACAACTGTCAAACAACTGTCAAACAACTGTCAAACGTCAATCACACCTAAAAACATAACATAACTCAGCGTTTCTATACACGTAACCAATATAAACAAATACCGATATGAAAGAAAATATACTACAAAAAAACTAAACTACTATAAAAATTAAAGATAATACTTATCTTAATAAAACGACACTCGAGAAGTCCAGTGACAAACAGTATATTTTAATCCAACTCCAAAAACCCAGTCAAAAGCACAAATAAATTTCTCACTTGACGGGCGAGTTTTATTTATTCTGTTGTCTAGGAAACTATATAATATCAATTAGTGATTTTGAAACAGATCGCGTATACTTGTTAATTAGTTGATATATGGTTATTAAAAAATTATATTCTTACATCATTTGATAAAAGATTAATATTAATATCACCGGTGCAAATAAGATAATCTGACTATAAAGAAAATTTAATAAATATGGAATCAAGTAGCATCAAATTGTGTAATTCAGAATGTAGATTGTAAATGATACCAAGACACAATTTTAAGTCAAGTGCGGTACACAGTATCCACAGATGTTCTACATTGTTATTAGCAATAAAAAACGTATCTAGTATTTTAAATTCTATACCATTACGAACATAAAACGCCACTACTTCACTACGGCTATTTTGTGTTTCTAAACTTATTACATCATAATTAAGAATATGAAACAGGTGTGAAGGAGCAGTTTCACCGATCCATGCTTCTGTGACCGTAATATCAAAATCATGTTTATTTATAAAATCCATAAATTAAAAAAAAAACAAGAATGGGGCGACCTAACATTTATCTGTCCAACTGTAAACATACTCATATTGATCTGTATAAATTTAGCAATCGGCTGTTTTTGATATAAATTTAAATTTTACACAAAACTAAACAAAAATAATTAATAAACAATCGAGGACAAATCACTTAAGATAAAGTAAGGCCGAGTTCATTGACCTTTTGCAAGTTTTGGTAGTATTCATTAATATGAGCATAGAAGTGACTCAGCAAATTAACTATACCGGTAAAGTAAATTAATGTCGATTTACAAAATATAAAATTAAAAAGCATATTTAATATTACAGAAAGTTAACAAAGATTAAGACTTAACATTCACATTAATTCTGCCATCAGAAGTCCAGATATTCTGAGATTAAAATTTGTCAATCGCTACTTTGAGGAGGGTTGTCTATGCTCGGTGCCGGCTTTCCTAGTCTGTGACAACGATTTATTTCACCTACTACTTTTATTTTCACTTAGTTACAATAATGAGACACTGATCATCGCTGTGATAACTTCTTTATCCTCTTATGAAAGCATTATTAGTTTTTATTAATTAAATGTCGAAACTGTGACACTCAAAAATTAAAAAAAAACAGTACTGAATTGCCAGAACACACAAATCACGTCTACTCTAAACGACAGCTCATTGATAAAACTACGTTGTTGGTTGTTTAAAGTCGTGGGACAAAATACAAGTAAATCTAAAGATATAAATAAACTAAGTATAAGTACCTAACGTGCTGTTGTAAAACTATGAAACCAAACTACATCAATTGCTAAGCTAGAAAACACAAATTGTTAAAACTAGATCAATTGCTAAACTAGTAAACACAAATTGTTAAAATTAAAATAAAATTGGTAAACGAGAAACAAATGACTAAACACAAGTTTACTCTTATATAGCATATTCTGAAACAAAATAATATTTTTAAATTAAACTTACTCGTACAACTGAAAAGGTCGAATTTTTACAAACACAAATTTTAATACACATTTTTACAAATAATTCTTCCAACTGGTACAAATTCAAAGACATAAAATGAAGTTATGTTCCCAAAAAAATTTAATTCTCTAATTCCAACATCTGAAATTTGCATCACAACTAAAACAAATATAAAAAAAAAAAAAATATATCATCACGCCTTCTACCCATTACTGGGTGTGGCACTCTGCTGAAGCAGATCTCGGTAAGTGATATATTTTGCGCGTGAAGTGCGGTTACCAGTCGTCAAATCACGGCCCCCAAACATGTTAGTGGTGGAGGAGCCACAGGGATAGCTTTTTCAAATTATGAAAATTTGTAGCCTGTGGGAATCGAACCAGGGACCTCAGGATCCACAGGCCGACTTCATACCACTGAGCTAGCCATCCCATACTAAAACAAATAATTACATAATTAATCTGAACTTATATAACTTGCACATAACACAATTGATCCGTAAAAATATACATTGTCAATGGTTACTGGGTCATATCCTGTGTTGTAGGGAAGCAAAGGATACACGGGGCATACACCATACTTTTACTAACCACTAAACAAAATTGTACAAAAGAAGGGTGGTTCCTCCTTCAACTAAGGTTATTGACAGTGGCCACAGGTCGCTGATGGCAGACGGCTAAACTAGATGTTCAACCCTAGAAGCCTCTTCAGGTAGTTTCTAACTTGCAATGTATTGTCGACGATTTCAATAGGCTATTGAGAAAATAATTTGATTCCATTGGCGCACAAAATAAATTTTACTTGCTCCAATTCCGTGATCTTAACTTATCAAAAGTTCTCGTTCGCTTAAATCTTGTGTGTTCTATCCGTAGAACACACAACTCAACGCTGAAAACAAGTACGCTAAAGGGAACTTGTTCCATGTCCATGTCAAGGTTATTTTCTCCTAATAGCATGCCATCTTTTATTAAAGTTGGTTCATCAATTTTATCATCACTGCCAATTTTATCGTCATATTGTTACATAATAATACTAAAGAATTTATAGGTAACATGAACATATAACGTGTATAATAACAATATAATGAAACAAAACAATATCTTATTGTTAAAATAAATAAAAGTAACATATTTCTAAAAAATTATGGTACAGTTCTCATCCTCGTCATACAAGTACACACATCTATTCAAATTATTATTATTTATTCAAATTATTATAATTTTTTTTTCCTACAACTGTGCGATTTCTTTGTTATTACGTAACTATAATTGCCTTGGTTACACATGGAAAGTAGATGAATGCAGACCAAGTGCGTTTCCGAAAGCAAAGAAACACTAGTGCGGAAAGTGCTTCATTACGTAACTGTCAAAAGAATATTGTTTTGACAGCGATTTAAATTTCGCGCCGAGGGCGGAATTCATATTTTGGCCACAGACGCTTATGGAAGAAGAAGATACGGTGAACCAGCGCTAGTAAATATGCAGTAGTATATTTTGACGTTTATAAACGTAACCTTAATTTGCAGTATATCTAATCTGTAGACAATTAATAAAAAGAACCGAACAAAGTAAAATATATCGATAAATGGTTTTATTTAAAGAGTAAGTGAAATACTTCATATTTATTGTTTGTGTATATTATTAATACAGTTGTTACAGTTGCTTATATTGACATAATGTAAAGTGGAAACTTTTGTGTCTAAAGAAACATTGATTTCTTCCGTACCTGTTCATATTATTACCAGTAATATTATTGGTAACAATTTCGGAAGCTTCAGAAGTACCAGCAGCAGGTTGATTGTCATTATCGAAAATAGATCCAACATAGTAGGATCCGGAGCTTCAATTATCTTTGGAGGTGTTAATGATAAAGAAGAATCACTCACTGTACTATTCCAATCAAGATAATTTTGAAGAAATTATTTTGACGTTAGTGAAATATTTTTAAATAACGTAGAACAATGTGCAAGCAATCAACAAACAAACCATAGCAACGCCGTAAAACATCGTTGTCATGTAATATCATTAAAATTTTATATATTTTACAAATTTTAATAATATTTTAGTGATTTACTAAATCGCACAGTTGTAGGAAAAATGTTGTTTATAACACGTGCCGAAAAAGGTTACATGCTCGTGCAGATTTCCGCACTCGGCAAGCCTCGTGCGTTAAATTCTGCACTTGCACGTAACGAGCCTTTTTCGGCACTTGTTATAAAAATAACTATTATTCACAATCATTTCTTTTTTACTAATTGTTATGATAATAAATTATTGATTGTATTAGTGCACGAGGATTGACTTCCGGACTACGAACTGGCCAATCTATCTTATAAATTCCAACTTCGTCAAGTATTCTCTCACAATATTAGCGATGTGATGTCGTGCATTGTTCTTGTATAAAATTGAAGTCTGGGCCTATATATATATGGAGTGTAGGGCATAATCGGTTATGTATAAGGAACCACAGCAACGTCTTAAATTACTACGGAAAGTTGAAACTAATACACACTGATATATTATTATAACGCACACTTCTAACATATTAGGCAAGTTCCACTGATTAACAACAGATGACGTTACGTTGAAAGAAAATAATGAAATAAATTAGAAGAATTTGTATTTTTATATAAATCAAAGTTTTGGTAGTTTTTTCAAAATATTTGCATAGATAAATTTTAATTTCTTAAATTAATAATTATTTATTTACTAATATTGTAGCAAAATTTATAATTTAGTCTGTTATTGTTAAATTATGTGTTTAGTTTTACTCGTTTTAGTTAATTTAAGGTTATTGGTTTTAGAAAATTTAAGTATTGTGAGAATGAAACGCTTGGGGTTGTGTTGATGTTTTTCAAACCAATAAATTATGGTCAAGTGTGTCTGGGTTTGTTTGAGTGACGCCAGATGTGACAGCATGTTAGAATAGGTGAGAGATGAAGAGACGTGTGTGAATGGTTAAGGGTGCATGAGACTTTGTAAATAGTTTCTAAGATAGTGTGTATCCGGCGATAGACGAGATAGGTTGAAAGTAATTATTATTGTAAATGTTTATTAAATAAAACTGATGTTCATATTCACTGTACTTCGTCTATGATTTTATCCTGACAAATACATGAATAGAGAAGTGCAGAAGGAGCAGTATCAATCCAGAAAAAGTTACATTGTATTTAGGCGACAATTATCAGAAGTGGATAGATTGTTATATTGTTTTATATTCAAGATTGCGACAATTAGCAGAAGTGGGATAGAACTCAAAGTGTCTGAGTTTGAACTGTAACAGTGGGAAAGAATTCAAAGTGCCTGAGTTCGAATTGTACGAGTGGGATTGAACTCAAAGCGTCTGAGATTGTGCTTGTGTCTCTTGGAAAAGTAGTGCGTGTGTCAGTTTTATTGTATAAGTGAACATTATAATTAATTAACGATGGGTGCAAGATGTGGACAACAGGAAGCGGTAACGGAGAGTTGCAGCAGTGGTCGCAGCGGTACCTGCGTAGGTGCCAGGGGCGTACATCTAGGTGGTGTACGTGAGTTATTGCCGATGTTCGATCCAGTAAAGGGTTGCGATATTAGAGAATATATCACCAAGCTGGAAGAGTATCAGCGCCTTTACCGATGGAACGACGTCGAGATTCGACATTATGCCCTGGGCAACTTAAGTGGAATTGCGAGGAGCTGGCGAGACAGCGTCCCCGTAGGTGACCGGACCTTGAGCCAGTGGAAGAGGCTCCTGCAGAAGACGTTCCCGAGTCGACAGTCTGCGATGAGCTTGAGGTTGGAAGCTCAAAACTACCGTCGGAGATACACTCAGGATGTACTCGAGTATGTGTACGAGAAGTTTGCACGCTGCAATCGTGCAAAAATGGAAGAATGTGAAACAATCGAGTGGATTGTTGACGGGTTAGATAGTACGGCGTATCGTGTGTTTTTCGGTCCGTTGTTTCGGTATAAAACGGTGTATGAATTGATAGAGGCAATTCAAAGTGTTAATGATTTTGGAAATAAAGTAAAAAGTGACAGAGACAGAGTTAGGCGTGATAGACACAGAGACAGTAACAAAGAAGTTCATAAAGTTAAAAGTATTAAAGAAAATCGGCGAGAAGCTATTGTAAAATGTTACGCGTGCGGTGAAATAGGACATATGGCGAATAAATGCGAGAATAAAACAAACGTAATAAAGTGTTTTAATTGTTCGGAGGAAGGACATTATTCGCGCGATTGTCCTAAGAGAGAAAGAAAAAACAATTTGTGCATTTCGGTCAAAACATCAAAATTAGAAAATGTAAACTCTGTGAAATCTAGTGCGAAATTCGTGAAACCGTTGGCGGAGAGAAGTACGAGTCGTGGGGCGAAATTGCAGTTCGCGGAGGCGTCAGAGAACGTAGTATTCGAGTCGCGACCGGTGGAAGTGCCGCTGATCAAGTCGCCGGCGAGGATGCCGTCCGACTATGATGTGGTTGAGAATCACTACTTAGCTGAGTGCGACGAGATAGTGATTGATGCAGAAGTGACAGCATCGTCAGCAGAAGAGGAAAGTGCTACCGAGGGCGATGCTAACTGCATCGGAAATAGCGCTATGTGTGTGAGTAGCGAACTGAATTTGGGCGTCGTGTCCGATGAGGTCGAGCGGAACGAGTTCCGAGGGTATTCCGGTGAAGGCACAGAGGCCAATGACGCCGACTACCAGAACGTCGTATCCGAAGACGCGGGACCCCTATTCTATAACTTTACACCGATTTTCGGTGATATTTTGATGACGTCATATGACCTTTCACCAGTGATAGATGAAGGTCACATTTTTAGTAACTTTTCCTTAGTTATGTTTTCGGGTAAGTATATTTATGTTGGTATTGCATTTAAATTTTATTTACAAACACAATGGAGGTTAACCGAACGAAGAAAGTTACTGTCAAGCTGAAAAATGTATTAATAGATTTTATGAGCGACCACATGGATTTCACCAGAGTAAAATTGTTGGGGCCAGAGGGAAGGATAACTAGTGGCAGATCAGCCTCTTTGTCGTCTAAGGTTTCTACTATTCTCAACTGACCGTACAAGAGAGCCATTTCTTATAAAATACAAATAAATAGATTAAAATGATAACTCAAAGTTAACTTGTTAATTGATGTTGTTCAACACTTAAAATATTTGTAGGTAATGCATAATTAGCATCATTACATTTCAAATATCTAATATTTTTTAAGCAGATATATTTTAAAATAATGTATTTTACAAATGAAAATTATATGAACAGCTCAATAATACAATACAATTCACAATAAATTTCACACAAAATAAATTGTCCAACTATCATAAATACAATTTGTTAGTAGCTACTCTAAACTCAAACGTCAGAATATCACCGGTGATATAAATATAACACCACCTTTCTAGGAGGTGATATGTCTTCACCAAGTATGACGTCATATGGCCATGTTCGGCAGATTATCCGGTAGATGGTAGTCAGAAATATATCACCCAGTGACGCGTATCACCGGTGATATAAGTTATAGAATAGGGGTCCGGATGACGTGCCTGAGGGTGTTAGCGACGAGGTGATCGCAGCTGACAAGGCTGCGAGTCACAATTTGCGGGCCATTGGTGAAAAAGTCGAGCGGAGCGAATTCCGAGGGTTTTCCGGCGAGGACAGAGAGTCCACTGGCGTCGATTACCAGAATGTCGTGTCCGTAGACGTGGATGATGCGCCCGATAATGTGGACAACGTGATGGTCTCATTTGATTTTAGTGGAAGTAGTGACGTGGATGCGAGCGTCGCATTTAGTGAAATTGATGACTTCGATAGCATGTACGATAACTGCAACATGGAGAACGTGGACATGGACGATGCAGCCAGCAGCGCGATGAACGCGGACATGGACGATGCAGCCAGCAGCGTGGTGAACGAGATCTACAACGAGTGTGGTGCAGCCCACGACGAGGGCTACGTATCAGCTAGTGATACTACTGAGAATGTGAAGTGTAGAGTGGATAATTTAGTGGATAAAACGTTTAAAGAGATTGATGTGGTTCGCGATAAGTGTTGTGAGGTGTGCGATAGTAAAATGAAAATCGCTAATAAACGTGTAAATGTGCGCCCTGTGAAATTGAAAGTGAAGCAAAAAGAGTTACTATTTGAGACATGTTCTTGTAAATTAACTGAGAATCGAGTTTGTGCGAGAATGGATGAGGACATCATTCCATCAGGATAGCCGAATTGTGGCAGTATTTATAATTTAGTCTGTTATTGTTAAATTATGTGTTTAGTTTTACTCGTTTTAGTTAATTTATGGTTATTGGTTTTAGAAAATTTAAGTATTGTGAGAATGAAACGCTTGGGGTTGTGTTTATGTTTTTCAAACCAATAAATTATGGTCAAGTGTGTCTTGGTTTGTTTGAGTGACGCCAGATGTGAGAGCATGTTAGAATAGGTGAGGGATGAAGAGACGTGTGTGAATGGTTAAGGGTGCATGAGACTTTGTAAATAGTTTCTAAGATAGTGTGTATCCGGCGATAGACGAGATAGGTTGAAAGTAATTATTATTGTAAATGTTTATTAAATAAAACTGATGTTCATATTCACTGTACTTCGTCTATGATTTTATCCTGACAAATACATGAATAGAGAAGTGCAGAAGGAGCAGTATCAATCCAGAAAAAGTTACATTGTATTTAGGCGACAATTATCAGAAGTGGATAGATTGTTATAGTGTTTTATATTCAAGATTGCGACAATATTTTAATATTAATTATGTTTTCACGTTACGGTTAGTACAGTTCGTACCACTATACATAACTCAAACGTCAAACGTCAACCCTTACCATCAAGAATGCTTCAGCTGTCGAAGTGTAACAACATTACTCATGTAAACATTTTTAGAAACATTTTGTGGTCGTCTAAAAAATAGTGTATATAACTTACTCGAAAGTGTGACGATAGTTCTTATGTACTTAAATGACTCAGCACTGCGCGCCTCGCTTTTCAATTTGTACACTCGAACGTTATCTTACACTTTCATGTTTGTTATGTGATATAGGTACTATTTATGTAGATGATATGGTAGCAAGTTCGGACATGTAACTGATCTTCCAAATCACAAATTATGTTTCTTAAGTGTTCTACGAACTGTCCTTGAAAAAAATTAGTACCACTTACATTTCTGATGCGCAAGGATACATTATTATAACTTATACCAGTGGTGTACATGAAACGATCATTACGATGTGTAATGCATCGTTTTTTCTAGAATCTGGTCTTCTAGTTAAAGAACCCGTTTCATTGAACTGGATAATTACGTTATACACAGTATTTCGTGGTAAATTTAAAGCTCTCATGATGTATCGAATACCACGACTATCATTCCGAAGAATAACTGATTGTGCTATCTATTCAGTTCTCACTTATATGTAAACAAACTTTAACAAAACATTAGCAATGACAATAATATAAATGACAAATGCTATGGATACCAAGAAAACTAAATGCATTGGTTCCTGGAATAAAAAAAAAACAAAGTTTGTAACGATATCAAAATGT